>KK122573.1:204379-228017 GCA_000611955.2 Stegodyphus mimosarum | reverse complement strand
AAAAAAAAAAAAAAAAAAAAAAAAGTCCATTTATAATCGAAAAGGAAGGAAAAAAAATATGTACGAACCTGGTTCCATTAATGCAAAAAAATTTAAGTAAGGGGTTTACGAGTGTCGTAGAAAATTAAAAATAAGAACAGTGGGGAAAATGTTAAAATCGACTCGACGTACTATCAAGAGAAGGTTTTACGTTCGATATTTACAGCAGACATTCTGCTTCCTTATCCCAATGACTTCCCAATTTCTTTATCCAATGAGTGAAATTTCACTAAGACAAAGCAGCAAGTCACACTTCGAAAAGTACCACTGCATTCCTTGAAAAATGAAGACTGATAAAAGTATTGTATATATAACTTTTCAATGTATTCCTGCGAAGTCTCCTGACGCTTCACCTATGAAGTATTGTACCTTTGGTTTCTCGAAAACAGCTCTTTCTAAGCGCAAACCCACCACGATGGATGCAGTCTGTGGATGTGGAGAGCAATGGAAGAGAAATAGAAATCAATCCTTCTGGAAATTTTACCAAAAGCCTTTCTATCATGGCAATGAAGATGCATACTTATAGTCCAGAAAAAAGGCTATCAGATCAAACATTTAAAGAAATGCTCCTGACATTTTAAACATTTAATTAAAACAGCCTCTGTATCATTGAAAGTGCGGTTACTGCATGTTAGAAGGTAAGACGGGGCGATAAGTCGTTTGTCTGTCTAAAATAATCTGTAGTCTGACTTTTCTAATAATATGAAACCATACAACTACCCTAATAATGTAACTGGAAAAAGGTCTTTAAAATTCAAAGAAATTCGCAAGAACTTTTTTACTGCATACCGCAGTTAAACATAAAAGCCGAGACTCAAATACATGGAAATATGACGTCAACAAACTACGTGGAAAACAGTGCAAAGATTAGAAACATGTACACAGATTTTCAGATGCTTAGCACCTTTACTAAAGTAATACTCAAAGTAAAACAGCTGGGGAAAAAAAAAAAAAGACTGAAATGCGGCAGCAGAGAAAGAGAGTAGCTAGGCAAAGGGCTTCCTAAACTTATTTTAACAGCTGCAAGTTTACGTCAACCTACAAGAATCGTTCCAAAAGGTGAGTCGCTTTCATCAGGCATTCACAAGGTCACGCGAACGCGTGCCTCTCCAAGATACAAGATGTAAAGGAACACGCTTCATCATTGTACTGCATAGTTTCCTTTCGAGCCCGATTAGAAATTTTCGACTGTCATGGCAAAGTGCCTTAATTCATTAGGTAATTCTTGAGCACTGCAAAATGTTTACTACGGATAAAATTGTTTTAGTTTTGGCTTACGTTAAATTTAACTTTAACTTAACATCTTTAATTTAACGTCTTTTGAATAATCAATTCTATCCATACTTTCAAGATAAGTACAGAATACCACGTAATAAAAAAAAGGCGCGAACAACAGACTTTCAAATCACGGAAATTACAAAATTCATATGGATGGCTTAAAAAATATTTTTTAAGTTACGTTGTTTTTTAACACAGCAAAGATATGAAGGCTATCTGCCTAAAAGGAAGATCGAATTCGTGGAAGACTTTCTGAGAGAAGTTGGCGCATTATTCATGTTACACAAGGAAAAAACCACAAAAACCAATCAATCATACAGCCAGCCTGTTCGCCAGGGTTCAAACCCAAACTACCAGTATTCAGCGGCGTTTAACCAGTCGGCCACAAATATGAATGGCAAATTGTTTCAGCGGATGTTCCCTTATAATGTTACGAGTAATGTATCACTTGAAAATCTAGCTGCAGTTTTTTTTTACTGTTCGCTTTAAAAACCATTTGTTTGCTGCAAGATGGAGATGAGATTTTATGAACGAGAACGAATTTCTACAACTGAACACTGCTTCGCAAAGTATTCTAGTGATAACGTTGTTGAAGCCTTTAAAGAAACCTTCCTAAATGTTCGTAAACCTAACAAAATAACGATTTTCCCACTTCGTAATCCGATTTCGAGAAGGTGGAAGAGTTCACTACCAAAAATGAAATGGTCGTAGTTTCTTCTCAGTTTGAACAGGGACAAACAGCATGAGAAAGATGGCCGCGCAATCAGATTTATACGTTGCAAAGGAATGCTCAATCATAAAAATTCGCTCTTCTTGGGAAAAGCTCATCACCAATTTTCAGAAAACAAACAGTTTTTAAAACCAACACCATAAAACAGAACTAAAATTTAAAGTAATATACTATCTTATACTATACTAACATATAATTTGCCATTAATATCCCTCAATGCAACTTTTCAAAGTTTGACATGTACGACTTTTGTATGAACATGTAGTAGCATTTCTCAAAGTATGGTTCTCTAAGATGTCCCTCGCGGTCCTTCTAAATTTGAAAAATGTCCTGTTATTTGTAAACGAAGTGAACAAGATTTTGCATCATTTCTTACAAATGAAATGTGGCTAAGTACATTGGCATATCTTTCCCAGAATTCAATATATTCTCAAAACTACATGCACAAAATCACTGCCAACAAGGTAATTATTTGACTATTGTCTATACCAATGAGAAATTAAAGGGGCTTGAGAGGAAACATGGTTAAATTCTTTGTATAAAACAGAATGTTTCTCACCGTTCCCAACCAAAAAATCTTTTTAGGTAGAAAATGACACCATTACTAAAGAATCATGCAATGATGTATATTCGCAGTCCGATACTCGGTCACAGTATGAAATCTGTTTTCCAAATGGTAAATATAACGAATTTTTACGAGTTCGCGAACCTTTTTATTGCGATATTGAAAATAGCAAACTGTCATTGAATACAAGAAAAGTTAAATGAACTCTCGTTATAACACCGGACTTAAAATGAAATTCCAACAAAAAGTAGAATTCATTTCTGGAGCTCATTAGCAGCGAAACGGAATATATGGAACTATATAACAGTGCTTTAAAAATTATAATTCAGTTTGCTTCGATATATCTGTGCGAAAAAGGATTTGCATCACTAAACTCGCATAAAAAAAATACTGTTACTACTTGATGTATGTGCTAATCCCAGACTTCAGTTTGCCAGTATACATTCAAACCTAGAACAGTTGTGCAAGAATCGGCAGGCTCATCCATTTCATTAATAAAAGTACCAATATTCATTGAAGTTTTACTTAATAAAATTAATCCAAACACGAAGAGCCTTGAATTATTAAAATCAAATATAACTTTTTTTCTATTAACTTAATGGATTAATACCAATATGACATTAAGTGAATTTTAATTAACTTCATTATAAAAATATACAAATTGTTACGTTTTTCTCTTCCTCTTACGTACGTTGAAGGGTTCGGGGTATTGGAGTGAATAACGACGACGCTTGATGAAGTATTAAGACACACTTTATTGGCCAGTATTTTTCAAAACAGCTTCAAAATAACGCTTACGGGTGTCGAAGAACTACTATAAATACGCTGAAACAATCAGCGACACAGCCTTCAGACTATAAAGGTGGAAACAGCTTCACGGCAAAGCACCAGAGTAAAGCTCCCAACTCTGCTCGGTCGTTCTCGAAACTCCACGTATTCTCCAGACTCTCCGCTAGAACTCGCGATGCACTAGACGATACACTAGAGTACAGCTCCCAACTCGGATCGGTCGTTCCGAAGCTCAACAAACTCTAAGATAAAACTCGCAATACACTAAAAGACTCGCTCGATGCACTCGACGACCAACTCGACACTCGCTCACTGCCTGACTATGAACTCGCTAGACTAGGCACTGATTCTCTCGCCGCGTACCAGAAGGGTTTATATATCTTTTGGCTTGTGTTCGAGAACATTCTGGGCTAAACCAGTAAGAATTTGTTCCAGAAGGTTCTGCATGCGTCTATAGATATCGCCAAATGTGATAACCCTGCCTTCCCTTGCCATTTTCTGGCAACCCTAAACCGGCTTTGCGAAGAAGCTATCTTACCGCGCCCGGATATTTCGCAACAATATATTCATATATGTTAAAAGAACTGCTTTCGAAGAAGACAAGAATAAGGTAGTCCGCAGAACAATCTAATTCATATAGCGCTCTCCATTATAAAAACGTTTAAGAAAGGATGCCCTATAGTATTCAGATAATCGGGTTTTAACGAACGTTTCCCGATACCACAAATGTCGTCTGAGCAAACAGTTCGCGTGGGCGAGTTTAATCATATTTGTCAAACGATTTTTGGCATTTCAAAGAAGGAGACTTGCTTTATAATACTGTGTTGTGAAATTTCTAAAAAAATACCGTTATCATTAAGTTCAAGGTGTCTGAAATGGAACTATCGCGCTACCAGATTACAACTATCATTTACTTCCAGTTCTGTTGCAAAAAATCAGCTACATGAAAGTCACCAAATCATGCGTACAGCTTTAGGTACTAATACTGTATCATATGACACTAGGAAGGTTTGGTACCGAAAGTTCAAAAACAAGGGTCTACTGATGAGGCCCGCCTGCGAGAACTTGTGGAAAAAGTTCAGTATGCAACCACTTGACAACTTGCTAAGGAGTTAGACATTAGTGCCATGCCCATCAGTCGCGATATGCATAACATAAACCTGACGTACAAGTTCAGTCGCTGGCTGCCGCAGCTGAGTGAAGCAGACATGTTCGAGCCTGCACTAATTTGCTCGAATATCAATGCAAGGACAAAATTCTGGAACGGATCGTCACTTCTGATGAAAAATGGATTTACTTCAATAACACAGGCCGAAAAGGGGAGTTTACGTGCTCGGTAAGCCCGTCGGCAGCGTTGCAAAGCGCTATTTGACTAACAAAAGGTCATGCTTTGTATCTGGTGAGACTGCCGTGGTATTATCCACAAAGAGTATCCGGAAAAAGGTAAAACCCTCGACAGTAAGGTGTAAAACCAAGATGCAAATGCGTGTTGACGCTGCTATTAAGGAAAAACGTCGAATTAAGTTCCGGCTCAAAAAGCTAATGTTCCATCAAGATAATCTAAGACCATATGTATCTGAATTCACCGACTAGACTCTGTCCGGACTCGAATGAGATCTTTTGCCACACCAACCATATAACAGCGTCATCGCTTATTTGAACTTCTACCTTTTTTCACACCTGCAGCTACATCTTGCTGGTGCTATCTACCATTCTGCACAGGACGTCCGAAATGAGATTGATCTGTTTTTCCACCAAGTTTCCGGGTCGAACGCTTTGCAAAACTATCAAAACGTTAGCAGAAAATCATAGATTTAGAAGATGATTACTACCCGCACGAAAGATACAGCTTTCTTTTTTTTTTTTTTTTTTTTTTTTTTCTAACTTTATTAAGAACGTTTTTTGGCGGAAAACTTTCGTTACAATCAGATATTTTCTGATTCCATCAGATTGAAGGAAATCGAATCCTACTAGATTCTACAGATACAGGCAGATGGACAGAACATCACTTCTTTAATATATTATAAATACTTTACAGATGATACAATTTGTTCCAAATTCTGCGGTATTTGCATTCATGTATCTGTAAATTATTTTTCTTTTCAGAGCTCTTATATTTACATGCTATTTTAAATCACAGAATGATTCTTCTTCCTCAAGAAATTGCCTTCGAAATGTAATACATTTCCTATTATTTAGAACCGTCGCCACTTTTAAAATGGAACTCAAATATTCAAAATACATATTATTTACATGCATTTAGACAACTTTCGCATAAAGCTGAATTTATAATTTCAAGAATAATCAGTGTATTAACTTATCCTTAGATTTGCTACAGTTCTAAAATTATGAAGTTTGTCAGCTTTGAGCAACAACATAATTGGAAAACAATTAAAAAAAAAATCAGAATCTTGATGCTGGGGCAGTAGACATCTTTTCACGATGTACAAAGACATTAGTTCATCTAAATTGCTAAAAGTACAATTTATACAACAGATTTATGGAATTTATAATAAATACAATCTTGGACACTTTTAAGCAAGCATACATTTCTTATTTATAATAATGCAATAATTTTAGAATACATCAGATCCAGAGATATTTCAGTAACTAAAGACTTCTGGAATTGATGTCTTATAATTAGTGGTATCGGACTCGCGACCCTTAGAGCTCCTTGAAATAGGAAAAAAGAAACGAATGGATACGGACATGCAGCGCTATGTTTAAAAATACGAATTTAATGGAAATCATTTTAACAAGCAACTCCTTACTTAAATGAACTGAACACGCACAGTAAAAAGGAATTAATCGCGTTTCAAGAAAGACGGCTTTCAAAATTAAACTGAAATTGCGACAATCTCACATTAAGAATAATAATTTAATTCACTCAGAAATACTTTTTCGAAAACACTATTTTAGAATATTTGCTATTCCAAGGTTTCTCAAACTGGGGTAAGCAACCACAAGTGTTCCTAGAAGCCTGCTATGTTGTCGTCCTACATTTGCAAAATGATCTGTAATTTGTGCATGAAACTAATAAGATTTTGCATCGTTTTCGTGCTGATAACACACGACTAAGTACATTGTCATATCTTTCAGTTATATTCTTAAAACTAAATGAACTAAATATCTATGTACAAAGCAATTCTTTTGACTGTTTTCAATGCCCATGAGAAATCAAAGGAGCTTGAGAGGAAACGATTCGTGGGTTAGTTATGTAAAACGGAGAAAATTTTCATCAGTTTTATTCTTAGAACTGTTTTTAGTACAAAATTATATTCTCAATGGAAAAGAATTATGCAATGACACATTCTAACATCTCTAAACTCTAATAATCTAATGGCATTTCTAAACTCTGAAGTCACAATTTGAAACTTACTTTCCAAGTAACGTATTTTCACGGGTTTCAGATATTTTTCGCAACAATTTTGAAAATAATACATTATCACTTACTGAAAGAGAGCGATTAACTGAACCTTCTATTTATAGCGGATTTTAAATGAAACTCTAAGCGGTATGGTTAATTTTTGGAACTCACTGCCAGTTGTCAGTGGAAACGGAATATCGTGAATGGTACTTTAAAAATTATAATTTAGTTTGCTTCTAGGTATCTGTGTGAGAAAGATTTTCTATCACTAACTTAAATGAAAACAAAGGACCGAAATCCACCTGATGGATGTGCCGATCTCAAGCTTAACGTACGTAATGATCTCAGATGTACCTCCAAAAATGGAACAAAAGTGTAAGACTTTCATCCATTTGATTCATATGAGTAACAATTGTTTGTAAACCCTAGTAACCTCTTTTCTTCTACTAACTTAATTGGTTAATACCAGTGTAAAATTAAACTAATTTTAATGAATTCTATTTTAACAATATAAGTATATTGGTACTAACGTATGCTAAAAAGTTGCTTTCGGAAAGTAAAAGAGTAAGGTGGTCTAGTGAGTACTTAATTTGTAAAAGAGGTCTCTATCTGAATAAAGTCTGAGAATGCTATGGTATTCCATTTTCAGCTGGCGTCAAACTTACTTCAGAAATTCGAAATGAAATGTATAGAGTTTCAAATATGTAAGGTTACAGAAAATTTAACTAACCATTTGCTTACTAATTTACATTGTATTAATCTTTTGTAAAATTTAACTTAACGAATGTTATACGTTGTAATTACCTAAAGAAACATTTTCCGCAGGTTCACGAGCTCTGATGATGCCTACTTTTTAAGCTTGTAAATATATGAGCAAATTCTGCCTTGTATGAAGCATATAACTAGTCACACACACACAAAAAAAAATAATTCAGATTAACATCTTAAATATACAATTTTTGCAATCGCCACGCAAGCTACAAATGCACTGATAATCAAAATGCACACTTTATGCTAGCAACAAAAAAAGTTACATTCATATTTTTCCCAAATAAATGTCTGAATTAAAATAAATATGTTATTAGAAATGACAATAAGATAGGTCACACTGTAATAATAGCTAACAAGCATTAAAATTTCGTATGCGACCCAAGGCATATCTTTGATCGGCCATATTTTCCAGGAGCTTCGGAAAGATGGACATCTAAGACGAAATTTTTTCAAAGAATTATCTAAAAATAACATACGACTAGTGAATAATGTTCACTGAAGAAAAGAGGTCTTCTAAATCATTTCCTTTTTACTCTTCACGAGAAAAATCCAGAAGAACCGAGTAAATTGCTATTTACAGAGCAAAGGGTTGTTTTTCAAGAGAGAAAAGAAGATTTAGGTTGAAATTATAATTCCGATTTAATATATTTAGGCTAGTTGAAATAAATATCAGTCTTCTGTGTTTGATAATGCTGCTGGTTAATGTATCGCACATCATGTTAAAAATTAGCAGTTTCCCAAAATGAAATACTTACTTACAAAAGCTTCCGTTCCTTAGTTCTAGGGAGCCTTTTAGCCACGAAAGATCCATTGGTAATGAAATATAAACACTTTAAGGCATCGATAAACCGAAAAATGCACCCAGTGAAGGAAAAAAAGAATAAACTTATTATAGCTCAAATATAATTAGCTGATTATGCACCTTAAAGCAGCATTTCTCAATCATTTTTCACGTGAAGACCCCCCCCCTTTTTTTACATATATATAGAAAAGCAAGGGCTTTTGTAGAAAAAAGATTTCATTTGGTTTCAATGTTCCTTTCCTCTGATGAAGTGACATTGAAGTCGATTGAATTCTTATTCTATTGGCATTTTTTTAAATTTCAAAAAAATTTTTGAATTGGAGTACGCTTGTTTAAAAGTTTTGGTTTAAACGAGCTTTAAAAACTCGTTGCATTTATAGGATTTTTTGAACTTTATTAATTACGAATTTCAATTTTCGTCTTTGTAAAAAAGTAGTTCTAAATTTCTTACTTTATGCTTTTACTGATGTTTCTTCAGCAGCTTAATGCGCGAAAATACTAGGCATATTTATATTTTGTTTTTAAAAATATTTTGTAATTATTATATATATATATATATTCCGTGGATCACCTTACTCTTATTCTCTCCGAAAATAATTTTTTAGCATGTGTAACTGCCAGTATACTTCCATTTTTAAAATACAATTAAATCACTTAATTTTACTTTGGTATTAATAAATTAAGTTAACAGAAGAAAATTTACACTTAAGTATGGTGTCATTAGAAAGCTTAGTAACTGTTCTCTTTCATTCAGGTGGAGTTCGTTGCTTTCAAAATTGCAATGGAAAGGATAAAGAACCCATGAATCACGATTCCTCTCAAACCCCTTGAGTTTCTCATCGGCAGTGAGAATAATCAAAGAATAACCTTGTAAACAGATATTTAGTTCATTTAGTTTTGAGAATAAATGCCATTTTTTAATTCCACTTACAAATAATAAGACATTTTAGCAAATCCAGGCGCACCACAAAGGCAGGCTTCTAAGACCACTCGTAGTCCATAAGACCACAGTTTGAGAAACGCTGCCTTTAATCCTTTCACTAATTAACCTGTTACTGTCAATAAAATGGAAACAATTAGACACATCAGTGTCACCCATCTTTCAGTAACATATTTATTGTGGCTCGTACTTTCAAGCTAGTAATATAAATATGCGGGGTATTTTTAGAAAATTGCAGAGGAAAAAAAAGCTTTTTTTTAAAAAATTCCAAAATGTTTTATGGTTATACTCCTTTCCTACAATTACAATTGTTGGTAACGATCTCGAATCCCTTCTCTAATAATTCTTTAACATACTGTCTGCTACATTAACTTTGGAAGAGAACCTACGTCAAGCCACGCACGTAGCTATAAAAAACACTGGCAACCTAATAATATCGAACACGGCTGTACAATAAGAACGAAATCCCACTCGATGCATTTTGTTTGCTTAAAAACTTATACCAAAGTTTTTGTTTCTTTTTAAAATACAAGGTGATAAACGTATACAACGAAATAATTAGAAATGCTCATTCGGTTGAGTGCTCTTTGTCAAGAAATAAAACTGTGAGAAATTCTTAAATTTATATCCCATATCTCAAAAAGATATATTTCACATGCACATGCATATCATCCTATGCAAACAAAAGATACTGCGACTATATCGACAGAGTTAAAGGCAAAGACTAACTTTTCGTACAGATTGTTAGGAATAATCTCGGCTGTATGTAAAATGTTTTAAAACATAATAATTTTCCAAATTAAACTACTAACTATATTTAACTATTTAACTGTCTTAAATTACCTTGTTGAATATCCTTTCAAATTATTTCTTTCTTAGCTAGTCAGTATAATCATAACCTTTCTGCGGGTGAAACTTTTGGTATAACTCAAATCAGGCGAAGTGGCAATCAAAATGTTATGTTGATTTGCTGTAATAATTATATTTTTAATGATCATAGCGGGGATTGTTTCGGTTAAAATAGAGCAGCAATCGTATTAGTTGATTGTTAAAACTGTAGTTTCTCATAATTACGATGCACACTGATAAAGTCTTAAAATTGTTTTATTTCCAGTTAGTCCCAAAGAGAGGAAATAAATAAAAATCAGATCGAGACAAGTTCGAATATATACTGATGACCTCCAAAATGCTACAGCATGAAGAGCAAGAGACATCAAAGCTATATTTACTTGATAAATAACATAAGGTATACGGGTGAATTGATTAAAATACAGTCTCATTTTGACTTGCTCATTTTGAAGAAATCAGTTTTTGTGTAGCCATCATGGCTGATAGCAACTGCTGTTACAAGTCTGAGTATTGAAAGACCAGCTCAGCTACCAAGCCTCAATCAGACATGTTCGATAGACGACATACTGAGAGAAAGGACATGTCAAGATGGCAGTGTTACATGCACTCCAAACTATAACTGCAGATGCCCGACTGATAATCCAAGGGTCATGACATCCAATTACGGTGGTGCTGCCAGACTTGGTTACGATTTCTTCTTGAAATGATTTTATTTCGCCCACTAACTTTTCTTGACCAACCTTGATCTCAGGCTTCACCTCTTCCTGTCCGGCTTTTACAACTGCTAACAAGTCTGTCAAAACCTTTGTTTTCTCCGCCATATGGCTTGCAGGCAGGTCACTGGCATTCACTCGTAAATCCCACTACTGACTGACACCAGTTGCTGTGTTCAATGGGTTCGCGGATTTGGAGTGATTGATGTCAATACTTGATGAAGAATTAAAACAAAATTTATTTGTCAGTATTACATAGGACAGTTCCAAACACACGTCGAAAAACTATGACAAACACGCTGAAAAAATCAGCAACACAGCCTTTAGGCTATAACGGTGAAGACACAAAGCACTGAAGTACAGCTCCCGACTAAGTCGATCGCTCTCGAGCTAATCTCTGAACTCAAGATACTACTACTGAACTCAATACACTCGTACTTCGCATACAGGCAGGGTTTATATAGCTTTTGACCTGCCTTCAATAATATCTGGGGAAAATCGGTAAGTGTGTGTGTGTATTTGTTGTTTTCGTAGTTTTAATTATGTGCTAGGTAAAACAAAAGTTAATGCATTTTATAACCAGGTTCTTATCCCCTATCCCCTTTCCTCCCCTTGGAAAAACTAGATAAAATGAACAGCCTAAAAAATTCTTGCCGACTTAAATATAACTCTTAATTAATTAAAGTGTGAGAAAATATCATAATAATACGATTAAATTATCCACCAGTTTACTAGTCAAGCATATGATCGCGGAACTGATAATTAAGGAATACTCATATTGGCGTGGATTCGTCAGTGGCTAAATGGCCAGGACAGCTGAATACTAGAAGTTCGATCCGGATAACGGGTTAGGTGCATGGTTGGTTTTCGTGATTTTCCTTATAAGTAACCTGAATACTGGGAGTTCGATCCGGATAACGGGTTAGCTGCACGGTTGTTTTTTGTGCTTTTCCCCATAAGTAACCTGAATACTGGCCAATTATCTTGGAAAGTCCCCATGAAGGCATCCCTCTTCATAGCTCTCGTGTACTTTGCCACATTCCAATAACCTAACCTAACTTAACCTCATATTTACATGACATCATATACTTCAAATCTGGTGGTCAGAGAACAACAGAGACTGGTTATGCGAGTTGGCATTAGTTAACAAATCGAGATTTCACTAAACTATACAAATGGCTAATGAGAGTAAAAGACAATGATCCAGTAACTGGTTTTTGAGGAAAGACATAAGAAACTAAATTATCTTTAGCAAATAGAAATATATTTAAACACGAAATTTAAAATGCCGTTTTTTTTCCCTGATTTTGAGTTTTAAAAATATAGAACTGGAAAAAAAACTTAAAATTTTACATATTTTAAATATTACAGAAGAATTTGGATGCCCCTAAGCAAGGCATGCGCAGATGCCTGTATGTGAATCAGGTCCTATTATCAAAGACCGATTTACAAAACCGGACGCCCAGGGCATATCTGCTACAGAGGGCCTTTTCTAACTTTTTCAATATAGTTAATGACCCAGAACTGAAAATATATACAAAATCTTACATATTTTAAATACTAAGAGGATTCTGAGCCCGCTTTGAAAATGGGTTTGGGGCAAGTGCCCCGTTTCTCTTGCGGAAATCAGGCCTCCCTATTATTGAGTTCCAATCCCGATAAACGGCTTGACATAGGCGTTTCGCGGATTTACAACATGTAACAGCATACAAGCAAGTTTCCCTTCAAACCCTCTACAGTAACAAGGTATAATGTGTATTCTAATAGCAGTGGTCACCAAACTTACGACGCTTCTGAGCTACTGTACCATTTTTAAATCCTACTGTGAGCTACCAACCAAAAGAATTACCAATTTTTTTAAAAAAACTCTTACATTTATTTATTGCCTATAAACTTGCATTTCTAGTAAATATGAAATCAATTTTAATTAAACTGCATATAACAAAAAGAAACTGAAATTTAATTTTCATAAGAAAGAAACTGAAGTGTAGTTACTAATAAATAACAAATGTAATGACAGATTTTTTTATAAGATTTATAAACTTTAATGAGAAGGATGGAACTTTTTTTGTCATCAACAAGTTTTTCAGTGTTGGGAGAGCAGGTAGTAGCTGCCCCTCGAACACAGTTCCCCAAGTGTTAATCAGCGAGTCTGTTTCTGTACTTATTTTAAATTTCATACAGGAAAAAGAAATCTCACACAGATATGTAGAGCTGAATATTGTGTTCACTTTCAGACAAACCTGGACCAAAATTGGGTATTTTTCTTTAGAAGCAAGAGACCAAATATTTTCAGAGTGAAGAAAGCGGTTTTACAGATATATCATCTTGAAAATGAATCAGTTCCAACTCCACTGCAGCATTATCTTCTTGAAAATCAAAATGCTCCATAACGCAAAAGATCTCTTCAGCATTAATCTATATAAAAGCGATTTGTCAAACAATTGAAATCCTTTCGAAACCTTGGAAGCGTTTTTTCTTTTTAATTCATTACTTTCTTACAAACTGATACACTTACATACCATAGTAAACACGTATATTTGTCCTTTACTTGGAAAAGAAGTAATCGGTTTCACATTCCGAATGAAAGTAATAAATTTTCTGCCTTTTGCTTGAACACCGTATCATTAGTACAGACCTAGCTTGGTACCATTGAATAAATCAAACTATCCAAGTTAGCAAATGCCTGATATACACACGAAAAACATAACGTGCACAACCTCACGCATATACAATCAACTATGATATGAGGCTGAAAATGCCTCAGGAGAAACAAGCAGATCAGCGTCAGCTCAGTGCTAGCCAACCGGAGCATTAACGCAATCTACTGAAAATGTACAGTATCGTCTAGCCCTAGCATGGTTACTGTTTCCCGCATGCGCAATGACAAGCTTCGTTGGCATTATTAGCTGGCATCCGTATACAGAATTATACCACTAAATTTTATCACGTTGCAGAAGTTAAGCCTGAATAATAAGCTTGAAGAAGTTAAGCCGTTACCGATTTCGTATACTTAGTGTGATTAGTATGAAAGGTAATTTTTGTATGTTTTGAATGTTTAAAGGCCTATTTTCGATTACAACTACGGTAAGATAATGTAATCAAGAACACGAAAAGAAAGGACCAAAATATGTTATTTTGCTGAATGCCTGTTAAAAGATGAACTTTTATGATAACTGTAAATATGAAACAAAAAACAAATTTGTAAAATGAGGTTAAATTAATTGATTAGGTTAGGCTCTCAAGAATTATATGCCTAGGATGAGAGATGCCTTTGTGAAAAGCATGAATTTGAAAAGAAATTTTATGATACCAGTAAATATGAGGTGAAACATCAAACAAAAATACATTTGGAAATAAAAGTAAAATACAGTTAATTGATTATTGCATATTACAAAAACCTACAGCATTAATTTAAGCAGTTCATAAACATCAACACGAGTGAAGACTAAGTCTACTTTACCATTTTTCAAGACCCCAGTAAATAAATTCTCAGATATTTGGGCACAAAGCTCACCCCATAGTCCCCAGTAAATAATTGAGCACAAAGTGAACAAATTTCATACATTCCGTAGCATTGCGAATTCATCGCCAAGCCAAGCACACATAGATGTTCTTTAGCCAAGCGATGAAGGTTACCATGCTGAAAATATACTTATTGCGCATGCGTGAAGCATAAACCATGCTACGGCTAGATGCTACTAAAACTTACCCGCGTGATCGACTGTTTGGCAATCACTGTTCTATAGTAACAGAGTCTTCTAAATCCCAAATAGTAAGGCTCTGCCTATACACTTTGCCTACTGTAACCTATTCGCACAACAAAAAATTTCTTTTACTCAGGTGCAACGCAACTTTCCCGATATCAGAAACAAATCGCTGACAAAATGACTCATCGATATGAACTTTTGACGTTAGAAGCAAGGTCAACGAATAAATGTTTCTGTTACTTCACGCGGATAAGCATGTCAGAGTTAGTAATAAAACACCATGATGGAAGTTGCCATGACTGTCTACAAGATTCAAGGCTCCGAGGTGGTATAAAACGTGTTCATGTGTTGTACATTTGGCTCTTTGCTTACTTTGAAGCAATCGCTGGAAGGTACGTACTATGAAGAGATTATCACAGATCAACAATAGCTCTCCATAGCTCTTAAGCATGACAATTTCAACCAGATAATGCAAAGTTTTGTCTCTAACTGCTAAAATATGAATTTACTTGAAGCATGTGTGGGATATAATGGACAATATATGAATTCAACACAATCGAACACAATGTAATTTATCATCTAATCCAGGGGGAAATGACTTTTGTACATACGAAAGCCAATTTAACATTACGTTGATGTCGCAGATCGCACCATGCGTTTGTTTAGCCCTGGAATAATAAAACAAATTATTTAAAAAGTAGAGTCATGTTTATTTCAAACTATCTCTTGTAATCAGTTTCTCAGCTGAAATAACACCAGTATAAGGTTACATTTGTAAATGAAATTGCCAAGTAGCATGCATTTTGGTGTAAAATATTTGTCTTAAAACACAGTGTAAGTTAATAAGAATATTATGGTCGCTAATGTGATATAACAGGTTCAGTTTTTCAGTTATAAGGTGTCAAAATTCTCCAACAGCATGACACATTTGTGCATTATACGCTATCAGAAAGTTCACATTCAGTTAATGGCAATAATCATTTCTTAAATTTGTCGCCGATTGCAGACACACGCGGACTGCATGTTACTATCGACTTATATGGTGCAATTTGTGAGATAACTACCCTTGGAAGACGATACCAACAACCCACTGATTTCACATCTTGAGGCACAGCTCATTGTACAGGGTTCAGGAGGATAACATGTTATTAGGTGCCTCTCAGCGTATGACACCAGATATTAATCTCAAATAAAATGTACTGTAAATACAGTAATGCATTGCATAACAACGCGCTCACAGACGGAAAAAAGTACTACATTTCGAACTAAACACGAATTTCGCCAAGCATTTTATAATATAACACAGAGTTAAATTGGTTTTATAATGTAACACAAAGTTAAATTTATTTGACATTATTCGTATGAATACTAAAAATGGTCTGCGCATAAACAAAGCTAACAAACAGAAAAGTGGAAAAATAAATATATAATCAGTGAAGTACTTCAAACTCTTCATGATTAGAACATGGGAAAGCCTCAAAAGAAGTTTTCTTCTAGATGAGAACTTATGGAGTCCAGACATACTGCAATTATCAAGGTCCTTCTAAAGAATTGGAAGTTAGATTGATCACGCATTTCTTAAAGCGAGTGGTTGAATTGTGACAATGCCATGTATTACTTCAGGATCATATACTAAAAAACTTATATTATACCTAACTATAAATTAGTGAAGTTCTAGCATTTTTGAGTCTGATAGTGTTCTTAATATTCTTCGAAAATTTTTTTATGACGTTTCGCGACTTTTTGGTCAGAATCCAGAACAGATTAAAATTAATCGCAAAGTAACCTCTACGAAACAAAATCCCGCATAACTTACGACATCACGGAACACATTGTATAGTTCAACTGTGACCATGAGCAAAAACATGAATACGCCATTCGGGCAGATTTATTTACGAAATATGGAAGACGGGACATGGAACTGCGACCATGAGCACAAACATGCATACGACATTCGAGTCGATTTATTTACGAAATACAGAGGATGGACATGAATTATGGCGAAGAGACTTTTTCCGTTCTTAATTTTATCTTGTTGATTTTCACTGCAAACAATCTAAGATAATATGCTGATTATCATTTGTAATTAACTGTTTCATTCCATTGTGTTTAATTTTGT
Source organism: Stegodyphus mimosarum (assembly GCA_000611955.2). Taxonomy (NCBI): domain Eukaryota; kingdom Metazoa; phylum Arthropoda; class Arachnida; order Araneae; family Eresidae; genus Stegodyphus; species Stegodyphus mimosarum. Next base: position 211,345 of record KK122573.1, on the reverse strand, counting down.
GCATTTATTTATTTATAGATTGGTAAAAAATTTCAAAATTTAATTTTGCTAGATACACATAATTTTATGGAAAATTATAATTATATTTTCTTGTATACTTTTCATTACTTACAGTATAATTACTATTAATTATAATAAAACAATTATTATATTAACAATTATTATTTATCTTTTTTATCTCTGAGATAAAATGTATGTTCATTAATACACATTGAAAAAGGAAATTTCTTAAGAACTAGTTATAATAGTTATATGATATTAAATGATTATTACACTTAATGATAATAATTATGTTATAACAAATAATTGTTATTTCTCTTTTCGGTTTTTGAGCTAAGACATACATGCATTATTATACATCTGTTGAGGGAGAGACTCCTTTTCGATTATTTGCGCTAAACTTAGTATTTATTGCCTATACAACACTCGAGGGTCACAGACATTGAAAAGCGAATGCCTCTGCCACGGTGCACATTAGCCACGCCCATCTGGCATGTATGTTGCACACTTCAGAGGTCGGGCAGACAGAGAAAGAGGACCAGTTCCATATTGCAGAAATACACAGAAATTGGAGGAAGGGGGGGATTCAGGAAAATTGGAATGCTGCCAAATACTGCATGCAGCCAATCACATACTGCAGAATATCCGATACAAAAAAAACTGCTATGTACTAGAAATAGATTGGTTATAAACTGAATCTTAATAATATTGTATTCTTTACGAAAATTTTGCGTATTTATTCCGTTATTTCAGTCTTCATTTTAAACTCAAATATGAACGGATAAGAATGCACTTTTTAAAAAAAAATTAATAAATTTTAAAATCGTCAGATATTATCGGCTCTAGACCAAAACCCCAAATCTGCAGAATCGCTCTTATCACCGAAAATGAATAAATAAAAACTTGTCAAGCGCTTGGGTCTCACCCTCTCTCGGAATGGGGGATCGGATTATAACTTCAACAGGCTAATTATTATACATATAATACAGAGATGATTATAATTATTTTACAAGTTAATATACAGATGTTAAATTTTGTTAAAAGACGGAATGAAACGCAATGATAATTTAACAATTTCCTTCCCTTCAAGGATGGTTTGCTAAATACAAAATTTAATCACCTTGCAGCAGTTCATTTTAAACTGCAGCATGACAAAAATGCTCCAGCAGTTTAAAATGTAACTTCTAAAATTTATTCTTTTATTTTTTTATTTAATTAGTTAAAGATACAAAAATTTTATTTAAAAGAAAAAATACTAAAAATTTCTGATGGAATATTCTAATATAAAAGTGTATAGCTCAATTACACTTCTATACATTTTAGAATGCTACACGAGAAATAACACAAATTATTACTATTCTAGCAACGCTTTTTGAAGTTTTTTTAAAATGCAATAATTCTTGAATAAGCTAGAAATACAAATCAATTTTAAATTAATATTTAATACAGTGTATATATAAAAACTCAGTACAAGAAATTAATAATTTGCTACGAAAACTTTCATTGATAGTGTAATAATGACACTTATTACTAAATTATCATAACAATACAAAAATGCAAAATCAACTCAGTCACGAGTTTGAAATACAGATCTACTTCAATCTGAAATGGATGTTTTATATATAAATTATAAAATCTTATATTTACACAAATGGAAAGAAAAAAATATTTTGTGAAACTAGTACTGAGTTTTATTAAAAGTAATGCAGCAGTTAAATTAAGTATAGAGAATGCATCCTGGATTATACAGGTGCTTACAATTTAATTCCTTAATAATTCTTAGGAATTAATCAGCTTAGTTACAAAAATAACACTTCTAACTTTACTTCAAAAGTGCTTCATTAAATAAGGAAAGGGTTTATAGGGTAAAAGGTGTGGGAAAACAATATCTAACTCTTAGAATAAAATTTTCCATAACAGAATGATCAAATATTATCTTAAAGCAGTGGTTCCCATTGACTAACACGTACCATCTAAACGAAAATTGAAAACCTTTACTAGCACCACTACAAAGTACTACTACCACTACCACCCTTGAACAAAGCTCAAATCGCATAAATTTATGAGTGTTAGCGAGAAAACTCAATCAGGATGTTGGGGTTCTAATTTTTGAATTTAATAGTTAAAAATACTTTGCATACCACATTTTTCTCTTGTGTACCACAGTGGTACGCAAGACAAAAATGTGGTTGAGAAGCCCTGTCTTAAAACAATAGGATACAGGTATAATAATTTCATGAAACAGTCAATACTATTGGTTGTTTCCTTAACAGTTTCTCGTTTGCAGCATACTAATATAATACTGCTTCTGTATTTTGCTATATGAAGAAAATCTATGAAAATATCAAGAAAAAACTTATATGTTATGTGAGCATCCCCTGTTTTAATATTTTTTTCCCACATTTAATTCTTATCCAGCCATTAAGTGATGATTATTCAGTACCTATAATGAAAGCAAGCAGCACAATTATTTCCTTCTAAACATAATTGAAGTGATTAGCACTTTTCCAGAATGTACATGAAATCCAGGAGTCAAGTTTTTTTTATTTTATCGATGGTCTAAATTTGAACATATGATGTTCAACTGTTTGGTGAATTTCTATTCCGTAGATGTCAAGCGTCAAATAATGAAGGGTAACCAAATATGTACGACATAATAAAAACAAGCTTAGAAGTAATGACCAGCACTAATTGTGCCTATAGCGAAAAGCTTACATTTTAGATTAATTTTCAGGAAGATAGAAGCAGCAGACAGACAGCAGTGCAGCTAGGCCAAAGCGTTGAAAGCAAGTGCGTTATGTTCGGGGTGAAATCTTAATTCAGACTGAGTTAGTTTTGGTTCTCAATGCATTTTGATTCAACAGTTAATACTTCTGTAAAATTTCTAGTGGCTGCTTGAGTTTTAGTTCCATTTACATCACCAGAATTATGTAAGAGTCATATGACGTGGATTAATCTAGAAATGGTGCGGAGCAGAAAGAGGTTACAATTTTTAGAATTGAGAAGGGAAATTTAAGTTGCTAATTTAATCTTTTTTGTTACATATAAATATGATATTTTAATAGGTAGGAGGAACCTGATACTTTAATTTCTGGCATTCAAAGACACTTTACTGCGTAGTTGAAAGGACGAATGAATAAACCAAAAACTTACAGACATGGCCGTTTCGAAACATAATTTGATTCCAGGATAATTCACATCAGATCATTTTGGTACACAAGGTATTTATCCAATCTTAGTTAAATATGATAATTTTTATGTACAAGGGTTTTAAAAGTACAACATGAGCATTTTAGACAGGAAAGCATAGTGATGCACAGTTGTTTGCATGGCAGAAGTCAGGAAAAAAGGAAGGCATAATTGCTCGTGAAGCAGTATTTATGCTATGTAGGTGCATATGTAAAGCTAAGCTGCGATTGGTTAATTTTTACTTCTCTTTTCAAGCAGTGTTATGTAATTTGGAAAAAAAGATGAACTTAGGAGAACAACATCAAATTTAAATAGTCAATTTAAAGGTTGTGAATTATTTCTTAACACAGCCAAAATATTTTATTATATCTCACACACACACACATATATATATTAATTGCATCACCTCAATGAAACTTTCAAGATTAATGGCATATGTACTCTTTCATAAATCCTTTCCTTTAAAGTGCTATACTCATGCTTTTCATGTCACTGAACATCTCCATTTAAATTCATAAAAGACATGCATCCTTGATTTACTTCTATGATTCGTTATTAATTTACAATGTGCTCTACAACTTATCAGTATGATTAGTAATACTGCTCGCATAATATAAGCTCTTAAAAATCACATGGTGCATAACATATATAGATATATACATATTCAAATCTCTCTAAAATAACACGAAAGAGATAATTATAAAAGAAAGATTGAAGAAAGGTTTTCAAATGGTCACTAATGCATTTAGAAAACATAAGAAAAGAAAATGTATTTTGAAATAAATTCCTTTATTACAGTGTAAAGAAAGAAACTTCTCTGTTCATTAAACACAATTTTACCATTTAGATATATGCAAGTTAAAACAATTTCATTATTTGTAACATAACGCATTAAGAAGACATGCACAGACTTATTTACTACATATAATTTCGTATTACATGTAGTAATAAACAGAAATATAGAAACTGTTGCTAAAAAATAATTTTTGAGGCATGTTGTCAAAATAGTTTTACCAAAACACAAACATCTGCTCTTTTGTGTGCTGTTTGATTTAAAGAAACATTTGCCTTCAATTTATCCTTGAAAATCTTTCATAAAATTCTGCCTTCAACATGCCTTTCACATTTTTCGAAGCTTTGCTTTTTTTTTTTTTTTTTTTTTTTTTTTTTTTTTTTTTTTTATTTATTTATTTTTACTATTTTTTCTCTTATAACATATACGGGGGAAAGGGGGGTACTTTTGCACTCATGACTTAAATGCGCCTCAGTGTAATAAAGACCAGATTTATATACTACAATAATCCTATTTGTTTTTGTAGATTTATGACATAGAGAGGCATAGTTATAAAGGAAAAAGTTGACTGGACACTATTTGTACATAATCAATTGCTTTCTTAGGTGCCATTAGTCTACTGAAAATCCATTAAATAATAAAATTTTCGGACAATCCCCATTTGCGCCTTGGTTGTACTGTTTACTGTTCCTACAGAACATAATGCACAACTTTTCAACTTTGAATAAAATGCATTATTGCCATTCGATTAGTCCTAATAAGAACTGTGGTGACCAGAACAGTTTAGAATTCCATTTAGTTTCTTCATTTAATCAGACCTGCGTTGGTGCAAAATAACTTTCTCATACAGCAGATAAATGAATTTTCCTTGTCAATTCTATATTTTTTTTTCATTTACTCAGATATTTTACCTCTAGGGGAAAATAACATGGTTCACAAATGAGTTTTAAAACTTGATATTTCCAAATCATGCCAAGAATTCTGGGCACCACTGTGTTTTCAATTTGCAATTTTAAATGCTTAGTAAACTTATTTCAATACTTTGACTATTGAGCTAGAATAAAATTGCAGCACATGGAAAATTAGAATCATTTTAATGGGATTAAGTATTGAAGCAGTAAGTGCAAATTAAGAACATGTAACAACTTCAACTATGGTTATCTATCACCATCTATTACAAACAAGTATCTTCATTTCTACTGCTCTACTCATGAATAAAAGAACTAAACTCTAGATACAAGTATTGTGTTTCTCATCTGAAGGAAATGCAGAAAACAATTTCTATTTCTGACAGAAATATAAAATTAAGACCTTTAATTCCGTGATTCTAATGCATTCATGCAAAATATTGTTTTAATTGTGTCTGGTCATATTAAAAAAAATTCAGGTGTCATATTGTGCATTTTATAGTTTTGCTACTATAACTATGAAAAGTTTGCTTTTTTTTGTCAGTATATTGAGTGCTTTGGTATAAAAGGCACCACACAGAGTCGAAGAGAGGCTTATGAGTTTAAAAAACAGTTACTTGTGCAGCAGACTTGTTACATCAATTGAATTCCACCAATGGAAGATGGTAAATCTTATACATAGATTCGTAAGTTACTAAAAGAGAAGATATTCATACAAAATCATTAATGTAATAGATTATTAGAAGGATTACACGTCAAAACTACATAAGAGATGAAAGTAAAACTATTTGAATATGGTAAAGTCACAAGGGCTCTCTGCCTAAGAGAAGGGATGCCTTCGTGGAGGGCTTTCTAAGGGGATATGGCTCATATTTATGTTATGCAGGGAGAAAATCACAAAAACCAACCATGCAGCCAATCCTGTTCACCTGGGTTTGAACCCAAGCCAGATCAAAGCACCAGGATTCAGTGGTCTTAACCACTTGACTACTGGTAGACCTGTTAGAGATGGAAGTACTTATGATATACTGTGTATTCTAATACTGATTTTAGAGAATACTTCATTTCCAGATACTTTCCCCTTGCAACATAAGTTAAGCATTAAGTCAGAAACTGAAGTACTCATGACGTAGAAGAATTATTATAGTTACAACTATTTACAATTAATTATATAAGTTGAGATATCTGATTTTTTTTATTTTATACTCAACACATGTTAAAAAAAATTATCTACAGAAAGATACATATACCAGTGTTGCCAACTGATTACCATTAAATTAAATGTGTTGTTCTGCTCTTAGAGAGATATATATCTAATATAACAGTATCCTCCTTTTCAAAGTAAGTATTCTCAATAAAAAGTTTTTTAAACGTATCATTATATTTTATTCTTTGCTTATTGAATAACTAAGATTAGTTAAAGGAATATGTGTATTATGTTTTAAGAAAATTTTATCACAGCTGATGACGAAAATACATTTTTTCACAGGAAGTATCATGTTGATACATACAACTTTCTAGAGAAAACTGTTTGTTATCATATAATTTGCTGTATGTTATAATGTAAAAGAACCAAGAAATCTTGTCTCTTATTTCTGTTTTACAATATAGCTCTTCTATGCTACAGTTGATTTCCTGAATGTTACAAATTACAATGTCTGACATGGCTTCATACTCATTAATTGCTCTCTAATGGCTACATAATCTTCTTTCCATTTTAGGAAGACCGTGATCACAGTCCTGAAGAGAACAAATATCGAATGTGGGATATCATAATATTAATTGCATTACTGACAGGCAATATTCTACAACTGAATATAAAATTGTATTTTATAACATTGCAATTTGTATACTTTTATTTATTTTGAAAATGGATTTGTGCCATTTTGATAGATATGACAGTAAAAATAATTGGTCATTAAACATATGAGACTATTCTCAGAGGTTAACTGCATTTATTGCTAAGGCCCAGATTCAATAAATATTAAATAATTACATATGTTTATGGCTGAAGTATACTGGCAGAATACAGAAGCTTAAAAATAAAAAGTAAAAGCCAACTTGAGAAATTGGTAT
>KK122573.1:187589-198634 GCA_000611955.2 Stegodyphus mimosarum | reverse complement strand
GGAAGTGGACAATGCATGGCCATAGAATATTTTGTGTTTATTATAAGCATTTTGCTATTTTTAAGATAGTATAAGAAAATAACCAAATTAAATAAATAGGAGACTTTAGGGCCTGCTACAAATAAATATTAAAATTTTATCTTACATATGCATATTCAGTATACAAATGAAATCATATGATGCTAAATGATGACTAAATAGTAATTTAATGTCAGTTCTGAGTATAATTTTCCATTTAAGAAATATTATGCATAGTTTGATCAGGAAAAAAAAATCTATCATTAAATTACAATGTAGAAATGAAGAGATAAACAAAATGAAGGAAATTATATCATACTAAAAGGCTATTAAATAGCAATTTAACAAATTCTGAATATAATTTTCCATTTAGGAAACATTATACACAGTTTGATTAGAAAACAAACCTATCATTGAACTGCAATATAGAAATGAACAGTGTGACCCCATGGATATAAAAAACGTTTGTGCAAGGATGTATTTCAGTGCCTCCATAAAATATCTAAATTCACAAATCAAAATTAAATTCCAAAAATGTATTATTTTTTAAACATACTAACTACAAGATATAGTTACACACACACACACACACACATATATATATATAATATTCATATTAAAAATTTTTTTAAATTACAAAATATATTAATATCATTATTCCTTACATTATTATTTTTTTAGTTTTAACCGCAACACAGTTCTACACCAGATCTTATATGTCTAAAGTATCTATAGTATTGTTTTCTACCGCTATCATTGATAAATCAGCAAAGCATTTTACTGCCATTGTTGATTTCAAATATTTTTTCCTCAGAAGCTACTGATAGAGGTTAAATAAGAAACACACTAGTTAATTTAATTTCAATGCATACATTTTAAAATAGTATGAGGAAGCATAATTTCTCACAAAAATGTGACTTTAATTCTTCAAAATAAGATAAACATAATTTATAGAATTTTTGTTGCTCTTCAAATCTAGCTGTAAATGTTTTTAATGTTTAAATAAATCACCGCATAGAATTGCAATCATTTTATTCTTCCAAAGATTTTTAATTTTGACAATTATCAACATGCTGTTTATGCAATCAGCAAGTTTAAACCCTTCATTTGTGTTGTATCAAATGCATAAACCTTTCTGTAACTGATGATACAGTAACATCTACAACCATGCTCACTTCCTTTTTTTTAAATTTTGTTTAACAGCATTTATAATTCATGTCAAGTTTCAAAGTCTTTTTGTTTTTCCTTATTCAAACTGATCAAGAAACAAGACCAATATTGAAAATTTTTGGAACTTCTCTTGCAGAATTAATAATGTTTTCAAAATACTATTCTTTCTTTGGTGTCTTCAAATTCTGCATAGTAAGATCTAGAATTTTCTGTAACAGCTTTTGTATCTTAACTGCTGAATTCTATATCATTCTGCTTAAGACACTGACAGCACTTATCAAACAATGCTATATCAAATATTAATGAAGAAAATAAAATGTAAATGAAAAAAACTTGAAATTAAATTACCAGCTTGAGCTTCGAAATCATCTTCTGCAATATCCAAAACAGCTCGTTAAAGTTTCTTGATATTACGTTTAAGTAATTTTACCGGCTTCAGTTCTGCTTTCTGACTTACTATTAGAACAACATTTTAACGATACTAAAAAACAACTGCATAGTTCCTATATTACTCAAAAAAAAAAAAAGAGAGTACAGTTGATTTAACAAATAAACACAACTTTCTCATCAAGAACTAAAAAATTGAATTTTTTAAATTTCGGTTCTGTAATGCAAATTTTTGGCTTAGTTTGCTGCATACTTCAGATCAAGACCTGTAGCAAAACAGATGAGTAACATCACACAGCAATGACTGTATATCTACTGTTACGGATTTTGTATTTATTTAGCTATTTATTTAGAATTGTTAAAATTGTTTTATTTTCCTGTGCAATGCAGCACATGACGAATTTGAATAGAAAGCTAAACCGGAAAAGTAAATATACAAGAGCGCATGCATTTAATATTTAATAAATAGATATCTCGTAATTGTTTTTGATATCCAGAAAAATCGAGAAAATATCAGAATGATCTCGTGAATGATTAAAAAGCTTATACAAGCTGTGGTAAATACATCTCAGTTCAGTTGCTGTTGTTTTAAGCGAACTGTTGTTTACTAGTGCTGTTATTGATTGTAGCGAATTCACTGCGAGATTGAATTTCTTACTCTGTATTTTGAATTTGAGCTCTGTTTATATTCTAGTAGTTTAAAAATATAACAGCTGTGAGATATTGTGATACTGTATGAATATTTCAGTATTTTCTTTTATTGCTTGTGAAAAGAATAAATTTTATTAACTTGGGGGGATGTTTTGGGTCACTGCTGTTTGAGTGACAGTCAGGTTACTCCGAGTTGAGTGGCTGCAGATAGCATATCTGATTCCTTATAATGATTAGGTAATGTTGAGAGGTTACATACTACATTTGAAACTCAAAACACATTTAATACAATTATAAGAAGCTCTTTACATATATATATATATATATATATATATATATATATAATTCATAGATAGCATATTTAAATGAATTATAGTCTTCACAGTGTGAGGAATCTGCTAACGAAGGTCTCTCTAGTCGAGACAGCAAGAGCATCGCAGGTCTCTCTAGTCGAGAGTTCTGGAGCATTCTTCTGATGTCACTCCGATGGCGAAAATCTTCAGACTGAATTAGCCATGCCTCCTTAATTTTACAGTAGCATCTTACATCCTCTGATTCGTTATATCTGGAATGATATCACAGCAAAAATCAGATCATTGGTTTGTCATCCCTCCTGAAATCGAGAAGCTTTGACGACAGATACAGTACAGAATGTTAAAATCTCCTGACACTAGTCATGAAGTTATGTCTCTGCGATGTCAAAAACATGTCGTATGACACATCGTAAAGGCTGGGAGCAATGAATTGCAGGGGCCGCACACACAATTTAATTATCTTTACTCTTACTTATCTCTGTGTGGTCCGCCGCATACTCCCCCTCCAGTATCATCGTGATGATATGTAAAAATCAGGGAAATGCACATGTCTACTGGAACGGGTTTGATGAATATAAGGTTTCGAAGTATCAGGAGAACAAGTATCCATGTCGGTATTGAACAGAAATGCTTGTTTCACCCGGTCAATTGAGACCGAAACAATTTTTCCATGAATGGATAATTTATACAATTTTTTCACCACATTTGAGAACTTTAAAAGGACCATCATACGGTGGTTGTAGTGGCGATCGTACTGTATCACGTCGCACAAAGACAAGTGAACATGTTTTTAAATCTTTGTGAAAAAACACTGCTTTTGCTCTATGTGATCCAGTTGGTTTTGGTTTAAGTTGCTGCATGCAACTTCGAAGTTGTTTGACGTATTCCACAGGATCAGTTGCAACATTCGATGTGTCAGAAAAAATCACCTGGGAGTTTAATAGTAGTTCCATACACAAGTTCAGCGGGCGTGCAATTGATGGTTTCTTTGAGAGCAGTTCTCAAACCAAATAGCACAGTAGGTAGCACTCCTGTCCATTTTAGCGTGTCGTGACACATTAATGCGGCCTTTAGTGGATGATGAAATTCCTCAATTAAGCCATTGCTTTGAGGTTGATAAGCAGTTGTGCATATTTGTTATAAGCCTAGGAGTTTAGTTAGAGCCTTAAATAAAGACGACTCGAATTAACGCCTTTGATCGGTTGTAATAGTAGCTGGCACACCAAAGCAGTTGGTGTAGAAGGCCTCCACTACCGTTGTAGCTTGAATATCAATGATGGGAATAGCTTCTGTCCATCTAGGAAACCGATCGATAGCTATTAGGTAACATGTAAATCCACTGGAAGGTGAGAGTGGGCCGATGAGATCTAAATGAATATGATGAAATTGCGTAAGTATTTCACTAAATGATTGTGAAAGGGCTGAAGTATGTTTGTTTATTTTAGATTTCTGGCACGAAATGCACTGTCTTGCTCAGTTTGTGACATCTTTGTTGATAGTTGGCCACACATACCAACTACGAACTATTTTTGACATTATTCGAATTCCTGGATGATTGTATGCAATTAAAACTCCAATTATATACGCAATTAAAACACAGTTTTTGAAATGTCTTGCTATACCTGTTGATATATCACAATACATTTCTATTTCTGAATTTGAAACCTTAACCTTTTTCATTTGTAAAGAATTGTTAGCGTTAAGTATTTCTTTTAATTCATCATCTCTTGATTGTGTTTGAGCAATTTCTTCAATATCAATGGGACCATCAATTTTAATTTCATAAATGTGAGATAATGTGTCGGCCACAATAGTATCAGCTCCTTTACTGTACTGAATATCAGTTCTGAATTGAGAAATAAAATCTAGTTGACAAGTTTGACATTGGGAGCATTTTTCAAGTTTTTGTTTGAAAAAAAATATTAATGGTCTGTGGTCAGTAAATACTGTAAATTTGTGTCCTTCTAGCATGTATCTAAATTTGCAAATGGATGATTATATTGCTAATAACTCTCTATCATATGCACTGTATTTTGCCTCAGTGGTTGTGAGCTTTCTAGAGAAAAATGCTAGAGGTTCAAGTCCTTGTTTAGTAATTTGATTAAGAGATCTGCCAATAGCGTAGTCAGATGCATCGACTTGTAGAATGATAGATGCAATTGGTCAAGGATGTTCTAATAATGTAGCATTTGCTAACTGTTGTTTAGCATTTTCAAAAGCTTCACTTATTTGCACAGACCAAGGAATTTTTCACTTGTCATTCTTTCTTTAACCTTATAAATATTAGCTGAGTAGTGCTTGAATATGTGCTGCCTGTGGCAGATAGATACGGTAAAAATTTAGCAAGCTCAAGAACTTCTTGAAGTCTAACAGTTTCTGGTTTTTTGAAGTTCAAGATTGCATTCACCTATTCAGGTAAAGGTTTACTGCTATCCTTAGTTATCAAATGGCCTATGAATTCTACTTCAAGAAATCCGAAAACACATTTTGAAGTATTTAACTTAAGTGCATACTTGTTGAGTTTGTGTAAAACTTTGGAAATGTGTTGTTTATGAAATGTTTCATTTTCTGATATTACTAGAATGTCATCTAGGTATGTGTAGCAAAAATCTAGTCCTTGTAACACTGTGCATGAAACGCTGGAACGTTTGAGCAGCATTTTTGAGTCTAAAATTCAAATAAGGAAACTCAAAAAGACCGAAAGGAGTAATTACTGCTATTTTTGGTATGTGTTTTTCATAGACTGGTATATGATGAAAAGCCCTTGCAATGTCTAATTTAGAAAACACTGTTTTGCCATGAAGAGATTGAGCGAAATCTTGTATGTGTGGAATAGGATATGAATCAAAAACTGTAACTGAATTAAGTGCTCTGTAATCTCCAACTGGTCTAATGCCAGTAGGCTTTTTATGTACTACGTGCAGAGGTGATGACCAGTAACTCTTAGAGGGTCGACAAATTTCTTGTTCCATCATAAATTCAAACTACTTTTTTGTTTCCTGATAAACTTCAGGTCGAAGCCGTTTTGCTTTGGACTGGTTGTCCTTTAGTTTTAATATAATAATCTGTGTCCCGTTTGATTGCTTTACTGTTAATAGAAGGATTAGTTCAGGAAATTGTCTACGAATTTCGTGATATTGAGAGTATTCTGAAACAGTTTTAACATTCAGTTGACTGTTGTGCTCTAATTTGCCGTAACTAGTGAGAGTTGTTAATTTATAATTTTAATTTTAGTCTAAAGGGATTTAGTCCCGAAGGACTATTACTTTCGTTTTGCGATTTTGCGTCGGAAACACAAAAACGGCGTATCACTTTTCAAATTGTTGCCACTAAATGTTATCACTCTGCATTAAATTTTAAAAAATGAAAAATTTGCATAAATGTATGCATGTTTTTTTTTTTTTTTTTTTTACGTAGCTTTCTCTTCAAAAATCGTCTGCGTGCGTTGCACGGGAAAATAAAAAGGAATTCTAATTACAGTTCTAAATAAATAGCCAAATAAATGTGAAATTCGTAACAATATTCTCTAAAACTTTAACGAATTTTTCATTAACAAACTCAAAGATTTCAAAGCCAGCAATACCAACGTTGTACAGAAAAACATTTTTATCTCCAGCGCGTAATAGCGTGTACCGAAATTTCTAAAGATATGCAGAATTTAAAATTATTTTGCGATATTGCTGTTGAACTGAATTTTATGGTTTAAGTGCAAAGAACACGGTATTTAACAAATAAAGGTAACACACAAAATGTTAAATAAACGCCCCTTTGGACGTAATCTAAAATCTGAAACCTTTCAGATTTTTTTTTTTTTTGTAAATCAACTAGTAATCCAAAATGACTGAGAAAATTGGCACCTATAATGGGAGTTGAAACATCAGCTTTTATGAAATCCCATTTAAAATTTTGCCTGAGATCGAAAGTTAAATTTAGTTACTTAATGCCATATGTTTTAAATTTAGTATTATTTGCAGCAAATAGCTGTAGAGTAGCAGCAGTGAGGTGCTTTCTTTTTGGCACTTGAAGGCAAGAAATGTCACTACTTGTGTCAGCAAGAAATTTCATGTTTGTATGTTTGTTATATATATGTAATCTGTTGGATGCTGCTATTCCAGTATCCATAACTTGTTTCAAAACAGCAGCAGAATTTAGTTTTCCGAGTGAAACGAGCATGGAGAAGTACATTTACGAGCATCAGCTTTAAACTTCTGATGATAGTAAAAATAACCAGTGTTGTTAGGATTTATGTGCAAATTACATTGCCTACTTTTTGAGCGATTCTTACTGCATTACAGTATCTTGAATTTTTATTGTACTGTTTCTGAGACAGTTGTTCAACTTGCTTAGTGAGAGTCTGTATTTGTTTGGATATTCAGCTTAGCGCTGAGCTTAACTCTGATTTTTGTTCAATATTTGATGCTGCACAAACAGTGAGCTGTGCGTCATTTGTGATTTCCGACACCTTATCTGCTATCTGGAATAGATGGTTCAAATCTACATCCGAAGCAGATAAAATTGCTTGCATATTTGAAGGAAGCCTTTGTATCAACATATTTTTTAGGAAATCATCATGTATTTTGTTTGACACTATCTCTTGCATTTGTTTCAAAAGTAAACTAGATCTTTTGTCACCTAATTGTAATTTAGATAAAAGTTTATGGATTTGCTGTACTTCAGAATCTTGGAATTCCGCAATTAGTCTGTTTTTTAAAGTTAGATATTTGTCAGTTTCAGGAGGTGCTAAGATTAGATGTGATAGAGTTGATGTGTCTAAATTTGCTACAATATGCAAAAATTTTGTGTTATCCTTGGTAATTGCAGCCAGATCAAATTGGATTGTGTATTGCCTTAGCCATAAGGTGATATTTGATTTCCAAATGGAAGGTATTTGCCCCGCTAGTCTATGAACTTGATCTGTTATCGTTCCTTGCAGTTCCGTCATTTTCCTTGATGAAAGAAAAGGGGAGAGCTTGGTCTCAGCCTCTGAGGGGAGAAAAAGGTCAATAGCTTTCACCCGATCAGCTGTGGTTGACCACGTTATTTATAGGCAAGGCAAAATAATGAAAGAAAGGAAATAATCATACCCCGTGTTTTTACTTTCATCTATTCGGTTCAATGAAACAGTGGGCACTGGCAAAAATATTTTTTTGAAGAAACATGTTTGAATATAAAGCACACACAAATCGCTGAAAATACTGTGCTGTACACAAAATCACTACACAGTTGTCACATAACAGCAACACTGTTGAAAGGGAGAATTAGATGCTTCTGTATAGGAGAAAACCTTTAGTGAAGACGGATGCCCCCCTTTTTCCCCCCAGGGAAAACGGAAGCAGCGTGAAGAATCTCGGCGTTAGGATCCACGTCAGGACTGTTGTCGGAGATGCTGGATTTAATGTTCACTTTGCAACGATGACAGTAGCTTGATATTAATTAATAATCCATTGCATTCCATCAGACTTTATAAGAGGTGTTTCTTAGTATTAAAAGTTTTTATCGTAATAATCCGTACGGAAAGTTTAACTGTGCAGTTGAATTTTCAGATGACCCAGCAATTACGAGAAGATGCAGGTGGATTGGCAGTTAATGAAGCTTTGGTGGACAAACTAGGTGAAGCATTTACATGAAGATGCAGTTAATGAAGCTTTTCTAGACAAATTGCCATACAGCTGTTGGAAGAGTTCATGATAGTTTAGTTCCTTAATGCAGTTGTCAGTCCTTGGTCACCACTGGGGGGATATTTTGGGTCACTGCTGTGGGAGTGACAAGTCAGGTTACCCTGAGTTGAGTGGCTGCAGGTAGCGTATCTGACTCCTTATAATGATTAGGTAATGCTGAGAGGTTACATAATTCTTACTGCATTTGAAACTCAAAACACATTTAACACAATTACGAGAAGCTCTTTACACACACATATATATATTATCCATAGATAGCATAGATAGGTATTTAAATGAATTATAATCTTCGTAGTGTGAGGAGTGTGCTAATGAAGGTCTCTCTAGTCAAGACTTCAAGAGCATTGCAGGTCTCTCTAGTCGAGAGTTCTGGAGCGTTCTTTTGATGTTACTCCGATGACGAAAATCTGAATGCTTAACAGAGTGGCTTCATACTCAAATTGCATATAAATTTAACTGACAGTGTTCAAAGTGTTCTGTAGCACGATCTATTTGCGAGAATGACACCACATTTTGTAGGAAGATTAAACAAGACGGGGGACGAAGGATTTCGCGAAAAAACAAATTAGTTCCAAAAGTCACCGCTAGGGGAATATTTGGCGCTGTGTAATAGAAAATAGAGTGTTAACAAATGAAAATTAATATGGAATAAAATTACCTTTTATTATGCACATTTTCTGATTTAGTTCAAGTGCAATATGGCAACACTTTTAAAAAAGCGTAAAATCTACATAAACTGTGAATACCCAGAACTGCCGAATTTGGGATGACAAATCACCACATGCAGTCACAGCAATTCCCTTACATTCACCAAAGGTAACTGTTTGGTGTGGGTTCACAGCGGAATTTATCGTAGGACCATTCTTCTATGAGAACATTACCCCGAGAGGACCGGAAAACTGTTCTGTTACTGGAGAGAAATATCGCCACATGTTGAACAGCTTTGTCATTCCGGCACTTCAGCAAAGACAATGCCTGGAGGAAATCATTTTCATGCAAGATGGAGCCCCTCCACACGTTGCTGTATAGGTGCAACAGATGCTACGACAGAAATTCTCAACAGAAAGTCATTAGCCGCTACTTTCCAACTGCATGGCCACCTCGGTTGCCTTATGCCCCATGCAACTTCTGGCTATGGGGTTACCTTAAGTCCAAGGTCTATCAAGAAGTGGTCCATGATCTGGCTATGTTGAAGGATAACATATCACGGACTGTACGGGAGATTCCTGCAGACATGTTACTTTCTGCTGTTGTGCGTACTGTGCACAGAATGCAATATGTGGTCCACAACAATGGCAGCCACATTGAACCTCATTTGAATGCAAAATAAGAGGTAATTTCCGTATTGATTTGTATTTGTCAACACTCTGTTTTCTATTACACAGCGCCAAATATTCCCCTAGTGGTGACTTTTGGAACTAATTTGTTTTTTCACGCACTCCTTCGTCCCCTGTCTTGTTTAATCTTCCTACAAAATGTGGCGTCATTCTCGCAAATAGATTGCACTACAGAACACTGTGAGTTTAATTATGGCCACCTGGTATATGAGCCAAATGCTCAGTTTGAAACCAGCTGATGAACCAGACCACTTTTTTAACAAAATTCAAAAACACTTTTAACAATAAAAAGTAATCAAAATAAATTTAATTTACTGAATACATATCAAAACTTATATCAGCTAGCAAACTAAATTTACAGATTATACCAATAGCAGAAATCTCTCACACTACCCTAGTCACATGGCTAGGCATACAAACACACAGTAGCAAAGCCCCAGCATGTTCATTCTATCTCTTTTCCTTAAACAGCAGTCGTGCACATAAGCTCATTCCATATCTTTATGTCTCTAAAATTATCAGCACCATTTTTACGACAAAAAAATAATTAAAATGTATCCATGTTTTACATAAAACTGCTTCTGGGGTCATGAGTTTGAAACTGTTAGAATAAATCACTGTCTTTATGCCATAATGAAACTGGAAAGCATAAATCAAATGTGCGTCAAGCTATATAGTAGCAAGGGGGCACAGCCAAAATCTCAGTCACTCAGTTTTTTCTTTTAGGCATACTCTGAGATAGATTCCTACAATGATTGTTTAATAGATAAGACTGAAGATAATTAAGATTGATGAATCAGATTATGCAAGTTCTTTTTCTTTAATATTTCAATTTTAAATATTCGTGGAGATTGTTTAACTTAATTTTTGTTGTTCTTAAGTAAAACTCTTACTTAATAAATAAAGATTTCATAATTGGTTTGACTTACACTTCTTTAATGAAATCGTTTTAAAGAATATCCTCCTGTGCCTCGGTTGCACAAGCAGCGCATCAGTCTCATAATCCCTTGAAAGAAAGTTTGTACTAAAAATGCCTTAGCTGGGGTGTTCAAAGATTTAATGCACAGCACACATCAGATGCCAATGGTTTAACGAAGCACACTTAATGGTTGCTTCACAGAGCATATTTAACAATAATTAGATTTGCTATGACTGGGTACTGTAACTCACTATGCACTTACACAACCAACCACATAAAATAGTTATAAAAGAGAAAAAAATATATAACTATTTTAATGAGTTCTGCTAGAATTAATTTGATAAGCTCAAGTAATTAACAGAGATAAAAAAACTGCATTTATTGCTTTTAAATCACTTAGTTTGTTAATCTAGTAGATATTAAATCTGAGTAAAAATTTACCTACATCTTACACTTTGCCAAAGAAGAACACACTGATGCAATGAAGATAAAAATATTTTATTTAGGGCGGGGGAAGCACATTTTTCTAAATCGCTCAATTGTTGAGTAAATTTGAAAAAAAAAAAAAAAT
>KK122573.1:127614-171667 GCA_000611955.2 Stegodyphus mimosarum | reverse complement strand
TTTTCACGTGCTACGAATTTTCTTAATACGTCGTTGTTACGAAATGAGTTCAAAAAAACCGTATTCTCAATATTTTCGGCCTGCCTGCAAAGCCGAATTTCCAACAATTAAAGAATCAAACGTCAAAGAAAGTGGATGATTTTTTTTCAAAGTCGGCTACGAATTCGGATGCCGATGCCATTTTGGCAGAGTGTTTGTTTACTGCATTCCTCATTGAACACAACGTGCCGCTAAGCGCTGCCGATCACGCCGGTCAACTTTTCAAACGGATGCTTCCGGACTCCAAGATTGCTCAGAAATATGCTTGTGCTCGCACGAAAACATCTTCTATTGTGAACGAAATTGCTTGCGATGCACAAAGTAAAACGATAGCTGCACTCCAGAATTTAGCATTTTCGGTGTCAATCGATGGCAGCAACGACAGCGATTGGAAGCTTTACCCCATCGTTGTCACATATTTCTGTGATGTTTCTAATGAAATGAAAACTCATCTTTTGCGTCTTCCATTTTTAAATGGAGACGCTACGGGGGAAAATATTGCCTCTTTGGTAATTAATGAGTTGTATAAATTGTTATTTTTTTAATATCAAAGCATGATATTAATTCGTGTTCTTCTGAATTTTTATCTTTTAGAGGTTGGCAGGTATGAGATTGTTTTATTGATCATGTGTTTATTTTTCTTTTCAAGACCATTTAAGAGGAAGAAGTTTCTTGTTTTGAATATTTCGCTTTTTAGTCCAAAGGGTCTTTGTCCCTGAAGGACTATTGTTTTCGTTTTGCGATTTTGCATTGGAAATATTAAAAGTCTGAATCACTTTTCAAACTGTTGCCACAACTCTTGCAGCCCTGTATTATATTTAAAGAAATTAAATAATGAAGAATCTGCATAAAAGTATGTATATTTACGAATTTTTGCTGAACAAACTCAAACGATTTAAAAGCGAGCAATGGCAACACTCTACGGGAGGGGGGGGGACCTTTTTATCTTCAGCGCGTGGAATTGTGTATTGGAAATTTTAAAGATATGCTCATTTTAAAATTATTTTGCGATATTGCTGTTGAACTGAATTTTATGATTTAAGTGCGAAAAACATGATATTTAATAAATAAGAGTAACGCACAAAACGTTAAAAAAAACCTTAGGACGTCAAAACGTTAAAAAAAAGTCCCTTAGGACGTAATTTCAAATCTGAAACCTTTCAGTTTTTTTTTTTAAATATTATTTTGAAAGAGGAATCGGCAGTTTTGTTATTTTTTCCACGTGGTTTTGATAGTTACTTGCCATGATGAACGGATCAAAAATGAAAAGAAAGGTAGCGGATAATAATAGGAAATTTTTTAGAGGCCTGGACTTCGAACTACTTTTTTGTGGAGCAAGATAATAGAATTGAGTGCTTGATATGTAATTTTATGATTAGTGTTTGCAAGGCGTTATGATATTAAGTGACACTATGACACGAAACACTGAACATGTTCAAAGCTTGAGAGAAAGAATCTAATCTCTTCCCCATTCTCTCGTTGCACAAAGGAATGTATTTACAAAGGCATCTTCACAACTAGATAACTGTGTTGAAATTAGTTTGGGAATCACAGCCTTCATTGCTAAAATTGGCCGTTCATTTACTGATGGTGATTTTGCAAAGGAGTATATATTGTGGATATTCTGAGAAAGTATGTCCTGAAGCTAAGAAGAAATTTAAACGTGAGTCTCAGCAGAATGACAATTCAAACAAGAATTGAAAATTTATCTGAATGACGTTAATGAACAATTACAGATTGCTGTTACCAAATTTAAGTACTTTTCCCTATCAGCTGATGAGTCAACAGACATTACTTCAGCATTTCAGATGCTTTTGTGTGTTAGAGGAATTTCTGAAAATTGTGAAGTAATTGAAGAACGTGTTTGAATGAGTTCAATGAAGGGGCGAACAAGAGTTGATATTTTATCCTTCATTTTAAATTTGTGTTCTGCACATAATTTTGATACTAACAAACTTGTTAGTATCACTACTGATAGAGCTGCAGTCATGACTGGAATTCAGAATGGCATGGCCAGTCTACTGAGAAACCATTTGGATGATCGAGGCAAAGATTTACTTGGGTATCACTATATCATACACCAAGAATAGCTGTTTGTGAAAGAACTGGGATTTGACTGCCTAATGAAAGTAGTGAGTGATACAATCAATTTTATGTGCTCACCTGCTAAACCATAGGTAATTTAAGGACATCCCAGAGCACACAGATGCACCACGTAGTGATCTCATATATTACTTTGAAGTACGGTAGTTGAGCCATGTAGAGGCTTTGAAAAGGTTTATTGATTTGATTGATGAAATACCATTCCTTGAAGGAAAAAGAAAGCGAACTAGTATGTTAAGGGAACCATCTTTCAAGTGTGACTTTGCATTTTTAGTTGTTGTGACAGGCTATCTGAATGATCTAAACAAAAAACTGATTAGAAAAAAAAAAACAATTCTTCAGTCAATTGGCCAATGCAGTATCTGCTTTCAAACTAAAACTCCAGCTGTTCTCAAAGCAGCTTGGCTGTCAAAATTTTATCAATTTTCCTTACCTGAAGAAACTCGAGTAAAATTTTCCTGATAAACAACTGGATTATTTAGATCAAGTACAGATGCTGCTTACTTCATTTGAAAAGTGATTTACAGATTTTGAGTTACATAAGGTTAAATTTAAACTGTTAAAGCATTTATTTTCTGTTGTAGCTGAAGAAGCTCCAGAAGATTTTCAAATAAAACTTACTGATTTACAAACTTCTGATTTATGCAAATCCAGATATCTAAATAAGTTAAAATTAAGAAATAAACTGAAATATCAGCACTTGCAATCTGTCTTAAGAATATAAAAATTAGTTTTCAACCAAATATATCCAAAATTGTTGATAAAATTCAGTCTCAACCATCACGCTAATGTATTTAACTATGGCTAACTTGTCATATTTTTATTAAAATATTTATGTATTAAGTTATCATGCACAAACATAAGCCATAATTTTTTTTTTAAACCAAGCTGAACTGGATATGTTACATGTGTAAATTGCAAATTAAGCAACTTATTGCATTGATCCCCCTTTTCCCCCTTTTTTTATGTATGACTGGGCCCTTGGCAACTAAGTTGCTTCTGTGAGTGGCCCTTCTGCTAAAAGGATTGTGCAGCCCTAGCATAAAAGACGATTCTGACACTAAAATTTGAGTAAAACTGATATTATATGTAAAAGTTATTCTCAACAGCATGTCAAAAGAAACACTTTCTAATGTTTTTTAATTTCAACATATCTGAGAAATTGTGCTCTTCCAACGAAACATCTAACTAGATAGTATGCGGTTTTCAATGCAAAAGTTCTATATAGCTTTCAGGAAACCAAGGATGAACATGTGCCATGCTGCAAAACTCTGCACTGATTGGTTAACGTCATTGTTCTCTTCCGTACCTGAGAGATGTGATAGTTAATCCTGGAAGATTTCTATAAAAGTCTCCAGCTCAAGTCTTTGTTCTTGGCTTCTTGACAGGTAAGATAGATTTCTTGTATGCTATTGCTTTATATTCTTAATGTACATGTTTTTATTTAAAAACAATGGATGTTGTTTTTAAGAATATTATTCTGTCTGTTATTAATTAATAAACAAAACTGTTTAATTTACATTTTAATCAGTTTGATTAAAATATAAAGGCAATTCATTCATGATGTATCTTAACATGAGAATTTTAATTGTTTGTTCAATCTTAAAAATATTTTAGACTTACGAGTATTCATGTTTTTGCATAAAAATATAATTTCATAGCGCTAGAGTTAATGCTTCGCTGAAAAAAAGGAAAATAATAACTTTTCATGTAGTGCCTTGTGTGTCAAATTTAATCGTAAATCTACAATTTTTTACATAGTCAGTCTAAATTAAATGAAAATAAAAAAGTGCATCAATTTTAAAATAAGACAAAATATATCTGAAAAATAAAGTGCTGAATTTTATGCACATTTTTTTAAAACTTTAATTGGCAATTATTTTATGGAAAGTCTAATAATTCAAGCAAAAAACTCAATATTAAAATGCATGCATAGTTCTGTTATGAATAATATCATATAAATAATAAGGAAGCACTTCAATAAAAGTTAAAGCACAAAGGACAGTTTAAATACCAAAACTTTAAAAAAAGTCTAAATTTTCTTTAAAAGTGTTTAAATAGCGATTCTATAGCAAAAATTCTTAAAAGTTAATAGAAAACTGTTAAAATTTATTGTGATTTAAAAAAAATTTTTGTTCATATCACTTGCATTATTTTTTAGTAACTGGGGTATTAAAAATTGAAATTTCTAATTTTTAAAGGAAATTTGAATGCCCTTTGTCCCCTTAAGAATAATGATTGAATGTTTTTTTTGACTAGTTGCTTATGACGCCAGGCATCTAAAGCAAGTAAAAAAAATAAAATTTTATGTGTATAATAATGAGTCTAGCTAGTAATTAATGATAATAGAAAAGAAAAATCACTTTTATTGCTTTTAAATCAGTTAGTTTGATACTTAGTAACACACAAAGTAAAACTGAAAGAAAAATTAAGTATCTTATGATTTGCCAGTGGCAATGCACTTATATGTGGAAGATAAAAATATTTTATTTTGGTCAGTGAGAACACAGTTCCTTAAAATCACTGAGTTTTCGGATTAAATGTAAATGTTAACAACAATGTAACTGTAACAAAACCTTATGTTTTGTCCAGTGGCATGACATTGTTTTTTGATTGTTTTCAAGTTTGTTGATCAAATTGTCATTAAATTTGCACAGAACATGAAATAAATTAGAAACAAATTCAAATTCGGTCTTCAAGGTGCACATGTTTGGATGAAAGACTACGTGTATTCAAAATTTGGTAACTCTAGGTGGTGCCATTTTTCCACAATGGGAGGAGCATGCATATGTGCATTCATGCAGATTCTTCATTTCATAACAGGGATAAACCAAATTTTATTTTCTATAAAATTGTTCTTTCAAAAATAAAGTATTCTTTTTTTTTAGTGTTAATACTTTTAAAACTATCATCAAAAGACATGCTGAAACATTATTTTGTACATTACGAAAAGTACAGTGAACTAGTTTTTTATTATAACATTATCATTAGCAGTAAATTTTATAAATATTCGGAAATGTAGTTTGCTGTCAATATTTTCTAAAACATTAAGGAGTAAATAAAAATTGCAGTCATTTGGAGTAAAATGTACCATTGATATTCTTTATGGGTTCATAACACCATTCATCTCATGTAAAATTTCTTTGATACTTTCTTATTATCCAAAGCCCTCTTTCCAAAAGTTGCCACCTGACTAATTTTTCATTGAGGTCATATGTGAGAGTCAACAGCCATTTTGAAAATAGTAGCACACTGATAATTCCATTAAAGAGCATGAATCAATAAACTTTAAAAAGCAAGAAACATCCATAATAAAACACATATTTTTCAAGAAATCCGTATGTAATTTTTTTTTTGCTCTCGTTCTTCCCATGTACAGAACGATCTATTTTCGCTTAAAAAGAAACATTAGAGAACTGCACAAATCTGGAATTACATGTGCTGTTTTTCTCCTCATGTGTACGTCATTGTTTTTATTTAATTAAAAAATTCAGCTTCACACATTTTGATCATTTATGAATTGCAGCTGTAAGAAATTAAAAATTTTGCTCTCTCTCCTGATGCTATATTTCTGAATAAATTATTTGTGCTTTCGAAGAAATGTAGTGCTTTCTTTTCATCAGTCAGCAAACTTCACAGTTCCATTAGGATTCCTTACAAGAGATGGGAGAATGTACTCAGTAGAAAAACAAATACTAATCAGAAATATGACTGTCAAATTTGTAGGTGAGAATACATGCTCATCTGATGTGTGGATGGGCATCTGTGGATTGCCTGTAAATACTTTTCAGAAGAATGTGAATAATCGGAAAGATCCTTTTTCTTTTTTTTTTTTAATTTCATGTATTTGAATCCTAATCATTTAAATACATTGAATTGAAAACAGTAATGCAATATCTAATTTTGCCAATTTTTATAATTCAGATTTATTTATTTCTCTTCCATACATTAACCATCAAAATTTTTTGTTTACCAAGCGTTACTTATGAAATATGAGTTGGTAAAAACTGAACTACATTTAAATAACAAGCTGAATAAATTAGAGAGGACAATCTACCTACATTCTGCAACAAATCTGGGATAAATTAACAAGTGTGCACATTTTATGATACCACAATATTTTCTACTACTATTCATTTCAGAGTCTTTAATTTCTTTCACCGTACATGCATTTTTTTTATTTTTGCATTTTATAGTTGTGTTTTCCACTATTGGGTATTGTTGAACAATATTTCAGTTTGCAGTAATTCAAGGCAAAAAGAAATAGTTTTCATTTTTACCATTATAGTTTTCCCGAGAAAACAGATGAAAAACTTATATAGAACTAAACTGTAGTTATATGTTTTATATACTAATATAAAACTAATTTATGAAACTTATATGTTCTATATACTAATATAAAAGTAATCTACAAAACTTATATGTTTTATATAATAGCAGAAGTAAGCAATAATTATATATTTCTGATGAACTATAATAAATATCATCTTGAACCTTCTAATTTACTTCTTATATTGTTATTTTTACTTTGATAGTCTGTGTACTATATCTACATGCAGTTTATGTAATGTATGTATATTATGTATATAATGTATGTATATATGTTCTTTTAATAGGAAACTGGATTATTTCTCATTTAAGGTAAAAATTACTTTTTATAAATTATTATGAGCCACCTTCTGGATCCTAAATTCATTGCTGGGCAAGAAGAACGGGCTCGTCTTCGAGAAGATTATCTTCGTTCTATTGCAGCATTAGCAAACAGTGAGGTTACAGTTAAGATGCATGAAAATATTGAAGTTAAAGGAATTTTTAAAGCAACGGATGCTGAAGGAAAAATTTATGTCATAGAAAATCTACGTACACCAGTGCAAGGAACGTTACCAATGGCTTGTTTAAGATCTTCTGATATCATATCTATGACCTTCAAGGCCAAAACCTAATACTAGCTTATTTGTAAATTTTAAGGATTTTAATAAAATTGTTTTCCATAATTTAGTATAATTATTTGAAATGATCATTTGCTCCTGAGTTGTAAAACAAATCACTCTGGCAGTGCTTGAAAAATCATCTTTTATGCATGGTATTTTTTATGTACAGTTACTTCTGCTGTATTATTGTTAAGAAAAGATTTTTGGCTGATGAAGTTCTTTAAAAATTACAACTGTTTAGTGAACAGAAAGATGATCTGCTGTATTTCATAGAACCTTTTGTTTCTATTGATAAATCAGTAATAAAAATAAACTATAACTATACATCAATTTTTCAAGTGGCCAAGTATTGAAGTTCTTAAATTTCCCCAAAGACCCTCAAAGAGCAGGGTTGGCAGTTTCTTCCATACAGGGGAAAACCAGGCAGAAATAGTAATGAAAGAAACTGGTTTTTTAAATATTTCAGGTTTATATTGCACCTATATTTTATCCATGTGTAACACCGTTATATTACTATTTCAACTATTTTCAATTTCCATAATTTAACTAGTCTCATTTGTATGCCTGCAATAACCTTGTCTTAGTAATATATATATCTAATATGGGAAAAGAAATATATGAGAGAATAATTTAAGGATTGTAAGAACCATGATCCCCTACCTATTTTCATTTTTTTGAATTTGCAAATTTTATAATATACATATTGAACAGAAAAAGTAAAGGTTGATTCCGATCAACTCACTCAGACCTCTATCGTCAATTAGTATAATGGTTATTAATTCTAAAAATTTTTATATACAATATTTCAAAAAATCTATACAAGTTTGAGGCTCTCATTGAGTTGGTCTCTTTTCCCTACCAGTTTTTGTTGTCCGAATACAAAAAGAAACAAATGTTACAAGGAAAACATTTTACATGTAATGCCGAAATAATACATTGATAATCAGGGGAAAAATTGGAGGAATTACAAACGAAAGAAATAACAATAAAAGTGGTAAAATGAATGACAAGAATAAAAATAATAAAATGCTGTACTAATTACAATGTAAAGCTCAAATTTTTATCGAAAAATTTGATTGTCAAATGTAAAGGCTAAATAAGAGCCAGGTTCTTAAAATG
This sequence comes from Stegodyphus mimosarum, assembly GCA_000611955.2. Lineage (NCBI taxonomy): Eukaryota > Metazoa > Arthropoda > Arachnida > Araneae > Eresidae > Stegodyphus > Stegodyphus mimosarum. Next base: position 163,475 of record KK122573.1, on the reverse strand, counting down.
AAAATACTTTTTGCTAAAGTAAAAGAATGGATAAATAAATACGACCTTTGAGGGGAATTAAGTAAAACTTTTCTACATATGGAGGGGTTTTGCAACAAATAAAAAATAAAAATTGAAAAAACACTTCCTACCTGTAGGTGCTTCTTATTCAAAGCAAGAGTAGTGATGATTCGGGCTGCTTCGCTGTAGAAGAGGGCATGCAAACTGCTACGTAATTTGCGACACTTTTACTAAGCCTATATTCTGAGAAAGAGATCCAGTATTTTTTTTAGGGGTGTGTTGGAATTTGTTAGACAGAAGCTTCTGAATGACAGATAAAGGGGTGCTTCTAGAGTTGGCCAAAGTTTCGGAAATGGAAAAATGTATTTGTTAGTAAAAAGTCGTCATTTTTTACGCTTTCGAGCTATAAAAACGTCTTTTCAGAAAAGGAAATGGCTCTTAATTAGTAAAAGTTCAGTAGTGGCCAGCAAATTAGAGAGTATTTAATTATGTAAAGAAATACTAACTTAATTCACTGATGTAGAGTGTCAAAGATAGAGTTCTGAGGAATTAAATTACATATATACATTAAATTTTTGTAAAAGTCATCCACAAGTTGCCTCCTTTCGGTTTAAGCAAAAATTTCATATCACTTGTTACAAGGAATTTAAAGATTAAGGTAAATGCCGGCTTTTTTAAGCGAAAGAGAAATTATTTTATTGGGAATTTTATTGTGTTGAAGTATATAAATGAAGTAGTAAATTTCTTCTTGTAGAAATTCTGCATCATTGTTGATTCTTTTTATCCTGAGAAGTTGGGAATTAATGGTATTAATTATGACTTTTTTCGAGGTGTTAGAAGTCCAATTGGTCAATTTTAGCGTGTTAAATTTGAATTCTCTACGTTTATCGTAAATTTTAATTTTCTTGTAATCAATGATATTTAAGTCAAGGTAGATTATGTTGTTTTGTAGAGGGTTAGTATGAAGTTTTAAGCTGGAAGGATAAATATCCGCTCCTTCAATCTTGTTAAAGTTATTAATTGCTATGATGTCATCGATATATCTATAAATGAAGGCATAATATTTAAGTTGTTCCTTATCTAGTGATAATTGAAACTTATATTCTTGCGTGAAAAGGAAAAGTGTACAAATGGCTGAAGAACTCTTTCCTCCCATTGGAATTCCATTTATTTGCTTATAAAACTTGTTATCAAATAATATATAATTGTTAAAAATGACTACTTGCAGGTAAAGTTTCAAATCTTCTTTCTTGATGATCCGGTTGATCTGTGGAAAAAGATCTGGTAACGTAAGAAGGTTATTGTAAATTTCCTTTAGTGTTAAAGATGTGCATAGATTTTCAAAATCATAGCAATTAATATTCTCAATATCTATTGTCTGCAATGTATTCAAGACTGTTTCGTTGCTATTAATGATCCAGTTGAAGTCGTGTTCTTGAAAATCGTAATCATTGATAAATTTGAGTATTTGTCTTAGGAGGAGCGCAAAACGATAGTCGATTTCTTTCAAGAAATTATTCGTATCATTAGCGATGAAGCGGAATTTGATTGGATTTTTATGGAATTTAGGCAGTGCATAGAGATTTGCAAAATGATTAAAATAGTTGTTGGGGTGAATTTTAAGTTTTTTATGCAGGGCCTTAAACTTTTTAAGAATGATTTTTTCATTGGTATTAATGAGTTGATAAGTGTTAGTACTGTGGAGTTCATTATTAATAAGGTCAAAGTAAAATTTCTTTCAGATAATGCTGAAGTTATTACTTGCTTTATCAATTTTGGTGATAATAAATTGATCTTACAGCTGTCGTATTTTGTGTTCGAAATCTTTTTTGTTGTGTATGCGGGTAAAATTGTTATTGTGGTTGATGTTGTTGGAAAATTCTTGTAAGAGAGCTTCTTTCCATTCCAGAAAGGTGTACGTTGGTAAGCTAGTTTGGTAACTAGCATAAACGATGAATGTGTTCGGGTCTTTATTAAAAATATGAATGCTTGTTCTTTTACTCGTATGAAAAGTAGGTCTATATTTAGTGCCGAGTTTCATAAGTTCTCTCAAATCTTGGTCTTGCACTATTTCCATTTCGCCTGTAATGATTTGTTGGTGAATAGGATCCTTAAATTTATCGTATTTCAGTAAACTGCAGTTTCAGCTTTGCTGTGGAGAAATTTCATGATGGTTGCATAACATACTGCCGAGGGTTTTAATGTACTTGAAGCACGGGGTGACTTTGTATTGTTGATCAGATAAAAGATGTTGTGATTTGCTGAAAAGTTGATTAATTTTGATATTGTCATAGCAAGGGTGTTTGAAGTGCACTTTGCAAAAAAGTTTTTTGTTAAAAAAGCTGCTATTCCTCAGCTTAAACAGGCAGAAGTCGAGAATCAGATCTCATATATTTCATTTTCCATTTTAGATGGTAAAAAAAATCCTGCAGCACTACGTGCAGATTTCTACTAGTTTTTTCTCTCAACAACATATAGAAAATTTGTCAACTTTCTCAGTATATATACCGGGTGATCAAAAAGTCAGTATAAATTTGAAAACTTAATAAATCACGGAATAATGTAGATAGGGAGGTAAAAATTGACACACATACTTAGAATGACATGGGTTTTTATTAAAATCCAAAAAAAGTTCAAAAAATGTCCGACAGATGGCGCTGGACAGCAAAACGTCAGTGATTGCGCATGAAAATCGTGTATAAAAGTAGCTGTAATGAGAAAGAGAATCAGATGCACCAGCAGTCGCAGCATGTTGACGCTGCCTGAAAAGGCGCTTTTAGTGAAGCTGTATTATCAGAATATGGAATGTCTAGTTCAGATTTACGATCCTATCGCCATAGGAAGGGGATTCAAACGGGAAGGTCCGTTGACAAATGCAGGTGTGCCGAGAATGATTTCAAAGTTCAAGGCCACGAGTTGTTTACAAGATAGACCCCGTAGTGGCCGACCGAGCACAAGGCGCAATGCTGCTGAGACAGTTCAGGAAGAAATAGAGACTGTAGCGGGTTCGCCTATGCATGGGGAAGTCAGTGCTCGTGCAGTCGCACGTCGCACCGGCACTCCATACACTACTGTTTGGTTGGCACTTAGGCGTACCCTCCGATGCTATCCTTACAAAATCCGTCGGCATCGTGAACTGTTACCTGGCGATTTAGTGAAGCGGATGGCATTTGCGGTGTGGGTGTTTCAAAAGATGGCGGAAGATGACGATTGGTTGAGTAACGTGTTGTGGACCGATGAAGCTCATTTTACGCTCTGAGGGTCTGTCAACGCCCACAACTGCAGAATTTGGGCTACCAAAAATCCTAGAACTGTCGTGGAAACTCCATTGCACAACGAGAAAGTCACGGTATGGGTTGGATTTACCACATCTACTGTTATCAAGCCTTTTTTCTTCGAGGAAATGCGTGATTCTGGTTTTGTAACTGCTACCGTGATGGGTGAGAGGTACGCCGATATGTTACAGAATCGCATCGTCCCCAGCCTGGCTGATAAACACCTGCTGGAACGTACGATTTTTATACAGGACGGCGCTCCACCCCATATTGCTAGACGCGTGAAAGATCTCTTGCGCACGTCGTTTGGTGATGATCGTGTGCTCAGCCGCCACTTTCGTCATGCTTGGCCTCCCAGGTCCCCAGACCTCAGTCCATGCGATTATTGGCTTTGGAGTTACCTGAAGGCGCAAGTGTATCATGATCGACCGACATCTCTAGGGATGCTGAAAGACAACATCCGACGCCAGTGCCTCACCATAACTCCAGACATGCTTTACAGTGCTGTCACAACATTATTCCTCGACTACAGCTATTGTTGAGAATAATGGTGAACATATTGAGCATTTCCTCTAAAAATCTTTGCTTTGTCTTAATTTGTTATGCTAATTATTGCTTTTCTAATAAAACCCCATGTCATTCTAAGTATGTGTGTCAATTTTTGCCTCTCTATCTACATTATTCCGTGATTTATTAAATTTTCAAATTTATACTGACTTTTTGATCACCCGGTATATATTATGCACATATGCATGTATATGCATGTTTCTGTATATGTACACTCACTTCCAAGAGTTAAGCAAATGGTGGTAAAAGCAACAAAAATGGAAAACTAAATCTTTGATTATAAGCAAATTGCACCTGAACATAGGAAATGTGTATACATTGAAAAAAAAAAAAAGCAAGCATTATTTGTAAAAAATGAAAACAATATATTTATAAATTATATGAGGACATCATATTTTAATTGTAACAAACTGATATTTAAAACTAAAAGCAAAGAGTAAAACTTCCATTAATGAGGTATATGACCACCTCAGACCTTCACACAAACTACACAGCAATTGCCCATACTAATAATGGTAATGGCCATTCATCTGTTAAAACAGTTCCAGACTTCAACTGCCTGAGATTGACTGGAAGAGGTAAATGTGCAGAGATAGTATGCCTGAGGGCATACTAAAGATTTTCAGTAGGATGAAGGTCAAGGGAATATGGTGACCATTCTATTCAAGAAATACTTTTACTGTTAACGATGTTGCTTTGATGAGAATGGATATTATCATCATACAATGGAAATCAGGACAAACTGATGCAGTGTACAGTCTTAAAAGGGTGTAGGTCTTCATCCTGGTACTACGTGCTCAAAAATCTTTCAATTGTTCTTAAAGCTATACAGCTGGATATATCTCATTGAAACTCCAGCCCATACCAGAGATGTAGGTCTTCATCCTGATACTGCATACTCACAAAACCTTCATTTGTCTTTAAAGATATATCTGATTATGGTATCTCATTGAAATTCTAGCCTACACCCTAATGCTGCCACCTCTGAATGTGGGATATTCTGGGCCTGATTTCCTTTGCCTCATTCTCTCCATATCTTCACATACTTATCATATGATTCTAGGGTAAATCTGGATTTGTTAGTAAACAAGATGTACCAATTTGAGACAATGTAATTGAGATGTCAACAACACTATTTTAATCTTCCTTCTCTGGATTAGGTGGTTAGTGAAACACAATCAATTAGTATTCAGGCATGTAGTCCCTTTATATGAAGCCTTTGGCACACAGTACTAGTGGATATTTTCTTATAAGTTATGTTATATGCCATGTGTGGAGGTAAATTTTTAATTCTGCTCGGCTGCTACAGAAATGTACTGATCTTCAGAAGGAATATTAACTCTTGATTGACCAGGCACAGGTATCTGGATAACTGTTTGACTAGTTTGGAATTGTTTCCACATTTGAAAAATAGCTGAATGATAACTCCAAAGAAAAAATTGACATCTTGATTGATTGTTGTGCTTCAGTGCATCTAACAGCATGCCAGCACTATCTACCATTCTTCGTTCATAGAAACCCTAATACCATCAAAAGTTATTATTATGTCATATGATCATTTAAATGAACCTCCTCAAACCCTTTAGAATACTGATTTCTTCATTGACTGCCTTATTAACATATATTCAGACAGTCAATCATAACTAGCTGTAACACAGAATGTTTTCACATTGGCCTTTCATATGTGCTACAGTGTTCAGTCACTTGAATTCAACTATGCTTTCGAAAATTGCTAACTTGCATTGTATGCTTAGTGTTTGAAAGCTAGTATTTTTGTGTGTCCTTGTTTTGAGATTTGTTTTCACATCAGTAAATTTGGATATATTCTAAAATGAAATTTCATTTCAGGTCAATAATAAAATAATGTAATTATTTTGAAAGAACAGAAAATTAAATTGCCCACTAGCGGTTAATTGGTAAAGTTGTTGAATACTGGTAGTTTTGACTCCAAGTGAATGAACTGGCTGTATAAGCGTTTTCGTAATTTTCCCTGTGTGTAAAATGGATATGAGACAGTTTCCTTTCCTCCAAAAAGGCATCCCTCCCCTTAGGCAGGTAGCCCTCAAAATGCCTTGCCGTAAGTAAACCGTCCCCTTAGACAGATAGCCCTCCTGTGTTTTGCCATAATGAAATAAACCAAACCATAAAACTTATTACAAAATTGAATCTACATTCATAAAAATAATATTTTTTGTTATTGCATAGAAATCATTGCATTAAGTATTTTATAATTTTAAATGAATAAATAAAAAGAAAATTAAATCTCAACTACATTAAATAGTTCTTGTGAAATATTAAAAACGATATATTTCTTTCTGCCATACAAGATTTTGCAGATGATATAGAGGTGAAATAAAATTGATGTATTCTCAGCAGGTTTAGCAAGTCTGTTCCATGGTTTAAAGAAAAAAAAAACTGAAAAAATTTATTTTTTACATATTTTATTGTATTATAACTTATTTGTATGTAATACTATTGTATTGTTATTCAGTTTAAATAATTTTCATTATATGTGAATTTAGAGTCCTTTTTATTCTTTGAATAACTTTCTTTTATATACCAGTAGGTTTTTTTATTTGTTTTCAAATCTTTTATATTTGTGAGTTTAGATGGATTTTGAAACCAAATTCTAATTCATGACAGTAATAAAAGTAGAAATTAACACATTTTTTAAGAAAGATTAGGAAACATAAATGAATCTACATGATCATTAATCCAGTGTAATATATTGGGAACAAAACAGAACTTTTTTTGCTATTGCGTGCAGTAGTCAGTTTTGAATGGATAAATCTGAAAGAACAGAAAACTCACTGCAACAGCTGAGCTTGAAAAAGTTTAAAAGTACTTTAGCTGTGTTACTTAGCTCATGTGGAATGTCAAAAATTGCATATATAGCTTTTCACCACACAGTGGGATTTAACATATAGAATTTTAAAAGTGTAATGAGCATTTTCTTATTCGACCACCATGTTTGAAAGAAAAAAACTTAGGTATCAAATCATTTAATTACCATGCTTTTCATTGGATTATTTGGAGAAAATTCTGGAAGGAATTCAGTGCTGTCAGAAAGAGATATTTCCAAGTTTGTAATTCCAAAATATCTTTGCCGCTTTATACCTGAATTCTTTTCCTTCTGATGTACAGACTTCATTGACTGGACTGGACACATTTCAAAGTATATATAGTGTATGTAAAATATTATTGAATGTATAAATGCAGCTTGGTTCCTTGATTAATTGGTGACTTTTGTTTTTCAGTCTTAAAGAAAACTATAAAACCCATCGATAATTTTTTATTTATAAATGCTTACTGTGGGCTGCTATTGCACTTTGTAATGCTTCAGTCTGCTGTGTATGGTTAACTATACACCGGTAGTTCATTTGAAGTTTCCACAGCAGCTGAATGAGCTAGGTGCACAGATTTGCGTGTGGTTTTGCATGTGAGGGTTATTTTTTAAGTAAGGTCCATTTTGTGTTAAATGACATAACTGCAAATGATATATTAAAAAAAAAAGCATTTATTTTTTGAATTTACATAAAATTATCTATTTTTCTAAGCGACTGCTTGTTGGTTTAATCATTTATCGTAAGGAATAATGAATTTTTGCTTAAGCTCTTAATAGAACTCTGCTGCCTGTAATTAACAACCAGTTATTCACAGTTATTTTATTTCGCCTTTGGTGTTCTAACCTTGTTTGAACAATCTCGCACATTTTTTTGCTTTACTGTCACTCATAGCGCTGATAATGAATGTCTGCAGTTTCATGTTTGCTGCTAAGAACCTGATTTTATGGTTAGTGGGACGCTTGATTTCTTAAATATTTTAATCTCCCACTGTGGCATTATGAAGGCAAGTGCCATCAAATTCTGCACAAAGAATTCCCATGCAAGTGCAAAATTTCAAACTGATCTTACTTAAAAAGTAACTTATGTATAAATGTATTTCAGTTTCTTCTAGAAAGCTCTCCGTAAAAGCTGCCATCCCCTTAGGTTGATAACCGTTAGATGTTTTGCTATAATTAAAAAATTAACAGTTGTGAAATATCTGAAATGATTTTTATCACTTTAAAAATTAGGTGTATCAAAAGATCTGGGTTTTGGAAAAATGGAAGGCTTCCTTTCTATTTGTTTGCCATAAATTCCTTTGTATAACGAAGCAAACAGTAGTGGGAAATGTTTCAGGAATTTTTTCTTTACAGCTTGATGTATAAATATCAGTTATACTCATTATTTTTGTTAAATACTGATTGCAGTGTTTATTGTATACATTGCCCGTTTTATTTATTTTATTTAGTGTGATTATTGTAGCGGATGAATTCTTGACATTATTAAATTAATTGAATTTACATATTTGGTAATTAATTCATTTTCTATTTTTAACCGGTGATATAATTATGTTTAAACTAAAAAATATGTGAAATCATTCTGATATCTTTCTAGATTAACATCTGAAATGGTGCAGGGGGGGGAACACGTGCTACGTTTACCTTCTGTACTAACAAGTGCCTATTTGCCACGTCTTCGGTAAACCATAGGATCTTCCGATTTTTACCGAGAAAACTGTTTTTATAAGAGTACATGAAATTTATTGAATTAAATTTAAACTGTGCGAATTTCATTCCCTCTGTCCGTAGTGATTTTCAGCATAATATTTCATATTAAATTTTATCTCATCTGAATTGTCTTAATCTGCTGCAGACATTTGTATAACTTTATATGAATATTCAGCGAGTTTTTAATTAAAAAAAATATTTGTATTTAATTTTGTTTTACACCACTGTGTACTTTAATTGTTAATTTCATTTTCATTTTGTTAAAAAGCACTTTGATAAATTAAAGCTTTCTTTTCCTGCTTAATATTTTCTCAATGTAAAAGTATAAGAAAATTACAAAATGAAATTAGCCAAAGGATTTAAAATTTAGAATTTCTAATTAAATATTAATAAATTTTACATTAGAGTTTTTATTATAAAAAACTGAGTAATTTGAATCATGTGTTATAAGGCAAATTGAAGAGAAGTAGCAGCTAGGGTTTTTCAGCATCCGGGGACAGCTGAAGGTTTCGGACCCTTCTGTTTGCTAAGAATTGAAAATAGATCATTCTAAAATTTCGTCCCTCTAGCTACGCCACGGAATTTAAGTCACTTTTTTTAAGTGACTTAAGTGGAGTTTTTTTGAAATTGTAGCTCTGCACACCGCAAAGACCTCCGAAATCCTCAGTTTTTTTATATTTCAAGTTATATTTTTATATGCTGCTAGTATTAACAACTGAAAAACAACTTTTGATATCCTCTTGGACAGTTCTCAGATAAAGTTTCAATTCTCACGCCAGTAAGCTGTAACATAAAATAAACATATAGGATATAGTGATAAATTCATGCTAATGTTATCTGACTCCTGGAAAACGTACTTTAACCCAAAGACACATTTCAGTTATATTAGTTAGTTTAACAATTAATAGAAACGTAATTGATGGCCCACAATTGGTTAAATTTCACTGCGAAAGAAAATACACTCACGTTTGTGAAAATTGCAACACCATGAAGGACTTACGCGAGTGAGCTGAAATTTTCAGGAAATGCAAAGTAGCGCATGATATGCAAATGATTAGAATTGCAAATCCGTAGCGCATGCGTATGCTGAGCAGCGCCCTCTGAACGGCTGATGGATCCGAATAAATAGACGGCTGTAGCGAGGCGTGTATGGTTATCGGTGGTTATCTGCTAGTGGTAAACGTTAACTCAATCTGTACTTATGCCTCGTCGACGAAAGAGAGCGAGATTTGAACAACTTACAGAGTTTGAACGAGGGAGAATCATCGGCCTTCGTGAAGCTGGATTGTCGTATCGTGCAGTAGCCTCTCGTGTGCAGCGTAACAGCAGCACAGTGATGCGCGTTTGGAAGCAGTGGACGGACGAGTGTCGGACAACTCGGAAATCCGGGAGTGGACCCCGAAATGTGACGTCAGCTCGCGATGATAGACACCTGGTCCGCATGGCGCGGACGGACCGTACAGCTTCCTCTAGACAATTGGCAGCACTGTGGTCAATAGCTACAGGTGTTTCATTGTGTGCTTCATCAATTCGTAGACGTCTGCTGCAGTGTGGACTGCGCGCACGGACTCCTTTATACAGGATCCCCCTAACGCACGACCATCGCCGCCTGCGGCTACAATGGGCCAATCAGCATAGAGACTGGCGTGCTGATTGGCAGCATGTCGTGTTTTCTGACGAATCCCGCTTTAATTTGTGGTACCATGATGGCCGCATTCGTGTCAGACGCTATGCCGGTGAACGCCACCTTCCGGAGTGCATTATCGAACGCCACAGTGGACGAACACCCGGAGTTATGGTCTGGGGCGCCATAGCATATCATAGACGATCTCAATTGCTACGAATTGTGGGCAATCTGAACAGCAACCGGTATATCCGTGAAGTTCTACAGCCCGAAGCTGTTCCCTTCCTTCAAAGCTTGCCAGGCGCTGTATTTCAACAGGACAATGCCCGCCCTCATACTGCTCGGATTGTTAAATCCTTCTTTGCAGCGCAGCAGGTACAGCTTCTTCCTTGGCCTGCGTGTTCCCCGGATATGTCGCCAATTGAACATGTGTGGGATGTCATTGGTCGGCGTCTTGCTCGTGATCCTCGTCCTGTTGCGTCTGCAGACGAACTTTGGGTACGCGTACAAACGATATGGAATGCTCTTCCTCAGTCAGACATTCAAACTTTGTTTGACTCCATGCCACTTCGTGTAGCAGCACTTATTGCGGCGCGTGGTGGCCACACAAAATACTGATTCTGATCTCTTGTTCTTGTTTGTTTGCTTTGAACATTTAATCATTTATTTGTACCACTACCACTCAACTGTGTATTAAATTGCATTCAATTATGACGATTCCTTCTTGGTGTTGCAATTTTCACAAACGTGAGTGTATTTTAGCGCAAACTTTTTTCAGAAAATAGCTTTTCATTTGTGAATTGTTTTAAGTTATTATTTTGTTCTTTTTGATTATTTTTATGTATAAGAAGAGTTGATGCCTGAATTAAGGGTCTTGAGATTTTATTTAAAAAAAATCTAATGTGGACGCCACGTGACTTGTACGGCCTATTAAATTATCCACATTTTTGCTGCATTTCATTTAAACTTATTTTCCGAATTACATTAGAGATATATTTCTCATTCAATCAATTCAGTTCTCACTTCACGGCAGAGAAAAAATACATAAAAGTTCAAAACATCTTTATTAAAAGTTGTAAAATACAGAAAAACCTAAAACACCAGAGTTAAAAACAGTTAAAAAAAAAACAACTTTAACAATTAAAATTAGGCAGAAAGACAGATTTTTCGATGCACAAAACTTCACTCGGTAAAAAGTCGCAAAAGATGGTGCAGAAACACAAAACATGTTCATTAAGAATTGTAAAATACAGGAAAACCTAAAACCTTTTTTAAGTCAATTTTTGCAATTAAAAGTATAGAGTTTCTTCGCAAGAAAAAGCAATCCGGCCAACGCTAGAAAGACGAAATTTTCTGTGCACAAAAATTAAGAGTTGACTTTTGGTCCCACTGTGCAAAAAGACACTGCAGTTAGTGTACCAACGCACTTAATTCGCTATTCAACTGAGTTTCTGAATTGCTCCCTTTTTTCACATCATATTGCAGATTAGGTGACAAAGTCACTTCTCCAGGCTGCTGGGCGTCGCCTTATCCTGTGTGTCTCACGTGAAAAAATTTTTGGCATAGCATAGTGAAGATAAGCAATTATTATTTTTTGGCATATCATGTGAAGAGCAGTAATTATCGATGTGTATCTGAAGTATTGTACATTTGTAAAAGTAGTCATATTGCTATCATTCTGCGAAATGTTATGCTCGCAATATTCGAAAAATGTTGACAAGGATGATTCGATAAGGATAGGGCAACCAGCCGAGGCTCCCTTCAAGCTGAACGTTTGTTGACAGACAGCTATTCGATTAAGTTTTAAATCTAAACAAATAGCGGCTTCGTTAGGCTAGTGCCACTTTTAAATTGTTGATAACTCTACAACTATTGCATGCGAATTAAATAAAGGCATAAAAACCTTAACTGGAATATAACAAAAACATAATTCAACCACTTTTAAAGCAAAAAATATACCATTTACTAACAAATAAAAAGGAAAGTACTGAGCTCACCGAACCGGGTAAGAGGATGGGAGTATATATAAATACGCACGTTTGGTGCGGCCGACTGCAACAAAAAAGGCGGATGCACAGGTAGATGTTACAGTAGTGCCATATACAAAATTTCAACGTTCTATGGCTAATCGTTGTTGTTCCTGTGACTTACCTCACTTGTCTGAGAGTAGCATCAGAACAAGTACACGAAATTCATCATGGCAAGGAATACAAGACTGCGCCTGTCGTTGGCAAGAGCCTTGACCACCATACGGGTGTCAGTACGACTTTGTTCGATTCCGCCCCCAATTTTGATTAAAAGTGCCCTGGGGCGACGGCTCCGAGGGTCTTCCACCCCTCTTCCCCTACCAGCAACCTCTCGAGAGGACTTTCGGCTCGCCGCGTATTTAAAGGGTTATGTCCACTTTTATTCGTGGATTTTGAGCCAAAAAGGAAAATAGTGGATTTTAAAATCCATATATATGTGCGTGTATATATACATTTTGAGTAATAAAACTGATAGATTAATGACATACATAAAAATTACACGTCATCAACCTCTCAAATATCGGATTTGTAGCATATCTTAAAATTAGTTTTCTTGTCTAGATAAATATTAATAAATCTGCTTAGACAGTAGAATGGTTTTAAATTTCAAATTTACAATTTTTGATGAATAGTTCTAATTTAATTTTAAAAGTTCTGTCTATTAAATGTAAAAATTATATTTCTTAAGCGGTTCTAAATTCATACCAATGTTATTGTAATATATGTTTTATTAAGCTTTCCATTTTTAATCATTGAAGTTATTTAACATTCTTACAAATTCCGTATTTTATTATTAGAAACGTTTAAATATTTATTCTGTTTTCCAATTACTCTATCCGGTAAACTTTGACATACATTTAATTTTTAGTACACATTTAATGAGTAATAATTGATAATTATGAGTATCTGCGCCAATTTCATAATTAACAGAAAAAATTCGAATTCCCTTATATTCATATCTTGGGATTTTTAATTTCTTCTTAATCCTTTTTTTTTTTTTTTCCATATATTGTTTTGTATTGTATTCAGGTTTTCGTGTCTCTAGATTTTGTATATTTTTGTATTGTATTCAGGTTTTCGTGTCTCTAGATTTTGTATATTTTTGTATTGTAGTTATGCCAGTTTATATTTAAATGATAATTTTTATAAACTCTTGCATCATAACTCTAGTACAGAAATGTTTCTTACACCTTGGCACAGATTCATCTTCACTGTGTAGGTTATTTTCCAGTCTAGTTTCAGGCTTAATTATTTGTAAAATTAATTATTTGAAATTATTTGTAAAGAAAGATGATCATTAAATCCCCTTAATAATATTTCTAACTGTTGTAATTTAAAATACAACGAGGTTACGTGATTTATAATGTACCTCATTTATAATTTTTTTTTTTAAATTTTCAGCAGTATTGGAAATTAACAGCAGATACTCATAATTTTATACATTTAGATTACACTAACTTAGATTGCCATTGCCTTCTTCGTTGAGGCTTTTATGGTTTAGTCCTAGTATTTAATAATGGCATACAGATAAGTTTAACTCATTCACCAAATATGTAAGTGTATAATTCAGCACGCCTATCTCGTCAGCCTAGTTTCAAAAGTTCTTACGATCAAGCGGTAAATGTCACTAAATATTGGTAGTTCGACTCGAGTTTGAAATCTCAGAGATACTCAGCTCTTTCTTTCTTTGTACATATTTACTGTGGAAAAATGCATTGTAACTATTTCAATTTATGAAGTAAAAATACTTTTTTTTAATTTATTCTTTAAAAATATTGCAAACTTTTCACCTTAGCATATCTCTTTACAAATCCCTTTAAAAAGAAAAAATAAGCAAAGAAATTAACTCGATTTCTGTGATTGATAGCTTGGTACAAGTTATATGTAGCTTTTTCCAAAAACATAGAATTTATACGGCTATCAATAAATTATGGATTATTTCTACATTCAATTTGCTTAGCATGTTTAATACAGAATTTTCCTTTCATACTGAAAGCGTTTATGACTTAAGCTTTACATTATAAACTGAGTCTCACTCGTTAAAAAGATACTGAAGGTGAAGAAACCAACTTAATTCACTATTCTAATAAGAGTTTTCAAATGTAAACAAATAAAGACACGTTAGGCTCATAATAGCAAGAGAACAACATAATTCAATCACTTCTAAAGCAAAAATGCAGTGATTTATCCGTATGTAAGAATAAATAAAAAACTGAGCTCAGAGACAGGTAACAGAGTGGGCACATGTGTGTGTGTGTGTATATATATATATATATAACAAATATTCTCTATTTGTAAAAAGCAAATATAAATTTAAAATTAATTATAATTGAAAAAATAAAATAATTATTGCTGCTCACCAATTTACAATATCATTTAAATTCTAAGAGCATAGTTAAATTAAGTGTACGTATTTAAAACCATGAAAAAAAATAAATAAAAAGTACATAATTCTAAAAATTTAAATTAGAACTTGCAGTTTACTGCCTTTTTAGTATTATTTTTATATTTTGATATATTGTTTATAGTTATTAGGTTTACATGCATAATTAGTGTAGGGGAAGTTTTCAGTAGGCAAGAGTTTCTAAATTTTTGTTTGCTTAAAAGTAGAGAGTTTCTAAATCACTTTTGTTTTGCTTTTAAATAATTTGGTTTTCTACCTATTGATCTTTAATCAGTATTCGTAGTCTTTTTAGTTGCTTAATTTCTCAAAATTCTAGCTAGTTTAATTTCATTTTAATTTCTTTTTGAGTATTTTACAACATTTGATTTTACTTTTGGTTTTGAATTTTTACCCTTGCCTATTTGGATGACGAAATACGAATTGAGTAACTGAAGAGTTAGGTTTGGAGACAACTTCTCCTTGATAACTGTCTTCTACCTGCTCAACAATTATTCACTTATGCTAATTTGTCTTAGATTTAAAAAATTTTGAGATTAATTTTTAGGATTATGTATTTTTTATTTTTTTATTTATCTTTCTCAAGGTTTTAAACACGTACGCTTAATTTAACTATGCTCTTAGAATTTAAATTATTTTATAACTTGGTTGGCAGCAATAATTAATTTTATTTTTGCAATTATAATTAATTTTAAATTTATATTTGCTTTTTACAAATAGAGAATATTTGTCAAATTCAAATTTCATTCCTTGCAGCAATGGTGTAAGAGAATTTTTTAAATTTAACTTTGCTATTTTCTTGTGAAATATATATATTGTTACGAAAAATTCGGCGGTTGCGCCTGTATGTAAGCTTTCCGACATAGCAGTAGGGTTGCCATAAAATAGTGTATGGTAGGGTTGCCAGATTGGCGACTTTATCGCCCATTTGGCGACCAAATCGGCGGTATCCCATGGTCCAATCGGGAAGCTTCTAGAATAACTTCATGTCGAGATATTTCTCGAAACGTGTGGAACTTAAAGAAAAGCTATATAAATCCTTGCGTTTCTGAGAGCAGGCAGATTGTGAAGTATTGTGAAGTCGTTGTTGCGAGTAGATTGTGAAGTAGTGTGAGCGTTGTGATTATTGTGAGAATAGCTGCTAAGCTACGCGAGAGTTTTGTGAACGGAAAGCAATCGAGATAGTGCTTTGCCGTGAAGCTATCTTTACAGTATAGCTTGACAGTGTATTGGTGATTGTTCCACGGTGTTTTATTATGAGTTTAGTGTTGCCGTGAAGCTACCTTTACAGTTACAGCCTGAAGCTGTGTTGCTGATTGTTTCAGCGTATTTATTATAGATTTTCGACGCTTTTAAAGGTAATTTTGGAACTGTGCTGTAAATAGTTATTCCTGTAAATAAATTGTGCTTTTTATTGTTCTGCATCGTATTTTCATCGGATACTCTCAAATCCACGAATCCGTAAAACGCAACGATATATATATGTATACTTTTGATGCGACCGATTGCAACCAAAAAGGGAGATACTTAATTTCTACATTCTAAGGGGGGTCATTTTGGATTTATGCAAGGTACATACGTACGTACCTACAGACGTCACGAAAAAAAAAATCTCTTCTGAATCCATTTTAAATCTATTTTCCGTTTTGGAAAGAGTCCTTTTTTTCTGACCGTATGTGCAGATTCTAAGCAAAAAAACATCGTTTAACTGGATTCGAGAGCGGTCGAAATGGATATTTTCGTTGAAATATGACATTCGAAATTTTTCCTGATTACAATACTTCTTTACTTGGTACAAGGAATGATCAAAATTGGCTTTTGACCAACCTCATCGCCGACAAGGCGATCTTTATGGTCAAAGGATCCCGCCCACGTCACACCACAAACGGAGGCATCCAGCGACCCAGACCCCCAAACAACACAAACCTAGCCCCCGGGAGACCCGTCTCTTTAGTGCCCGAGTAATTGAATACATTTAATAAACAAACTAAGGAAAATAATAAATAAACAGGCAGTTTAACATCAGAACAATATTTACGCAAAAAACTGCCTCTAAACGGCACAAAAGGAAAGAGAGAAAAAACAATAATAATTAAATAAAAATAACTAAGGATACAGGAAAAATAACTTATAAAAAGGAAAAGGACATTACAACCAATAATTAAACAAACAGCAAAGAACTATTAAACATACAAATAAACAAGAACACACACATCAGAATTCACATGATAAAACAGCTAAGCCAAAAACAAAAGGAACACAAACATTAAAGAAACCTAAACCCGTACGCCGACCGCCAGTCGCTCCTTATTTATATAGGAAGTAGATGTTTACACAATTTAGTGAAATTTTTAAAATTGTCAAATGGATTTGTATCTGTAAAATTGTGTTTATTACACAATTTCACATATACAAACCACGTACAATTTTACAGATACAAATCCATTTGACAATTATGTAATAATAAAGCACAACTCTCCATGAAGTGTCGTGCGTCCCCAAGAACACCACAGTTACCACATAGGCCATCATTTTGAAAGCCAAACCTGCAAAAGTAACCAGGAAAGCGCCCACGGCCCATAAGAATTTGATTGGCAAATATTTTTTATGTTTAATTAAGTCAAGAAAAAATAAATATTCGGTTTTCTTAAAAGAAAGTGGCCATGATTCATTCCATTTTGAATAAAAATATTTATGTATGTCTTTAATTACAATTCTTTTTGAGCCCTGAACGAAGGTGGTTTTCGGATCACACCTTAGGGCAGCCGCCTTGGCAAGGATGTCCGCCCTTTCGTTAACAGTAAACCCTTTATGAGCTTTGATCCACCCCAAAGTATATTATGAAAAGAGATCAATTCGAAGTAAAGACTCTGAATGTCGAAAACCATCTGATTATAGGTAACCGATGATGATAAAGCCTCCAACGAGGACAATGAGTCAGAAAAAACAAAAAAGTTACATTTATATTCGAAGCAATTTTTCTTTATCCAGCGAAGAGCATAAAAAATAGCAGTGAGCTCGGCCTGAAAGACGGAGTTAAACGCATCTAATTGAATTTTTCGATTATAAATCTCAACTTCATAAAAATAAACTACAAATGCCAAGCCCACATATCCCTCCAACCCTGACCCATCAGTAAAAATTTCAAATTCACGTATATCCGGAAAGTAATGTATATAAGTACGACCAAGACGTAAAGCAGGGTGAATCAAATGAAAATTGAAACGATCAAATACAGTAGAAAAATATACATGTTCATCGTCATAAGATATCGAATCAATTAATTTATTCTTTAATAGGGCTATTTCGTAATATTGTTTATACATCAACGAGAGAGGAGGCAGCCCCGCCAAGGCACACAATACCTCGCCGGGGACAGTCCGAAAACATCTTGTAAAGTGGAGCAACCAGTCCCTCTAAATACAGTCGAGTTTCATTTTAAGCAGTTCCCCCGCTCTACGGCCCCACGCAGTCATTCCAAACATAATAGTAGGAATAATAACATTTTTTTAAACAGACAATAAAATACTGTTTCTCAAAAACAAGGTATCTGAAGAAAACGTTCTCTTATAAAATAGCAAAATTGAATCAGTTTTTTTTATGAATGTTTTTAAAGTGAAAAACAAAATTAAGCTTATTGTCAATACAGACACCAAGATATCTGAAATTGTCTGACCCGCTTTCGGAAAAAGAAAAAGAAAAAAAAAATTGTTTTCAATTCATTAATATACATTTTTTCTTAATCACATCATTTTTCCAAAATACAATAAAAATGATCAAATTTAATCTCCATTTTTTCCAAGGAATCAGCAGAAAAAAGAAGCATCAAATCATCAGCATAGGCCGTCACGTCGACCCCCTCTTCATAAGTTTGATCCAATAACGAATGCGTAGTAAGGCCCCAGAGCAGAGGAGCGTTGTTTGAGCCCTGAGGACACTCACGAAAAACTCGTTTTTCAATTTTTAAGTTAGCATCTATTTCAAAAATGATTTTTCTATTATTAAAGTAATTAAGTATAAGCTGTAACAGATTATATGGAATTCTTAATTTTAATTATATTAGAAATTAGAGAAGGCCAGTAAACTGAATCGAACGCACCAGTCACATCAAACGAGACCAACCCCACACGTTTTGTCTTATTCTTTTCAATAATAAAATTAATGACTCTATGCAGAGCACCTTCAACTGATCTACCCGGAACAAAACCAAATTGATTATCAGAAATAAAATAATTCTTGAACATAAAATACATAAGAGGATTTGAGATCAGCTTATCTAGGACTTTGGCAAAGACTTTTAGCATACATATTGGTTTTACTTTATTTTCTGTCTTGGGAATCATTATGAATTTACCCATTTTCCAAGTCTCTGGAAAGCAGCCAACTTCCAAACATTTATTATACAAATCCAACAAAAACTTTGAAAAGAACATAAATAATTATTTAACTAAAGTAGGGGTGACCTCGTCGAGTCCCGGTGCGCTACTTAAACGAATTGAACCAATAACAGATTTCAATTCAGAAAAAACAAAAGGAGTATCATTAACATAATTTATCTCTGATCGATGAAATCCAGATAGAGTCGCATCCCAGGGAGAGCCAGAGTCAATCATACCATTAATAAGTTTATTATAATATTCAGTAATAGACCCTGAGTACCAAGCTTTGGTGGATTTCTAGGTTTTTTTATTCAAGGCAATTTGAAATGGATAATCATCATAATTTTTGGCATCAATGAATAATTTATTTTTATATTCTTTCTTACACTTTCTAATCGCCTTACAATATTGACCCAAAAGTTTTTAGTCTCAAAATCACACACAAAGTGATTCAAGGAATGTAAGTTTTCAACATTCCTAAGCTTTAAATGCAATGTCTTAATATCCGAAGAAATTTTTAAACAAAATTTCACACTGCGCTCTGGCTTATTAGTAAATCGTATTTTCTCATTAGGAACTGAATCAAAAGTATCAGTATTTAATAAAAAAATATCTATGATCAGAGTGTGATTCCTCCTGCAAGATATCGACAGCCTAGTGACGAACCGAGGAGGATCCGATAAACAAGTTAGTCCATCTTCGACCGACCGAAGATACAAACGTAGGCGGAGAATCCTCCAAATTAAATAATACAAGATGCTTTGCTAAAATAAAGCCAAACGTTAAAACACCTCTATTAACAATTTGATCAGCCCCCCCTAATAAAATGTCTAGAATTAAAATCACCACATATAATGAAATCTTTAAAGTGTATACATACGGTTTCTAACTTTGAAATAGAACTGAAAGATCCTCAGCCGGCGAGAAGTAAACTAACAGTAAACCAAGGGAACGCCCATCGCAGAAAATTTTAACAGCAACAATTGTGTCGCTGACCAAAACCGGATAATAATTGATATTTTTTTTTATATGTAAATAGCTGCTTTACCTTGTTTGCAACAAATAACTGACCAACTCCCCAGGACATGACCCGGCAGACCATCAATCAAATAAGGTTCTTGAACTGTTATAAAAGTAAGATTTTTACTAACTATCGACTCTATCGCCGAGAGCTGGCATGCAGCTGCGACGCAGTGGTTCAGGTTAACATTTAAACCATACATAGGGATAACAAACACAGAAAAATATCAAATCAAAATACATAAAACGACGGACCGGTCGTTAAAAGCAATTGTTTAAAAACAATTAAAATCCCTAAAATAACATTTACAAAACATAAGTAAAGAAAATCTAAACAAAATATACACATACAAGTAACCAAAAATCATCATTTTACATTACAAATCAAAGTCCAAATGGTGTTGAAGAAAACGCAATTGCTCTCTAAACTCTAACAGTTCCAGGAACCGACCGGATGGCCACAATCTATATCATCACCAGAGCCACTTTTCATAGCAGTACAACTAACACACGCAATATTTTTTGAAGAACACTCTCTAGTCGAAAAAAAGAATTTTTTTAAAGAATAAATGAGCAAAAATGATATGGAAGCTGAAATAATGAGTAAAATGAATTTTGAGAGTAAGAGGTGTAGAGCTATTGAGCCAGAGAGTCGTCAAACTGATGTGATTACTATAAACATGTAACAACAATTTACAAGTAAGATGCGAGAACTTTGGTGCTTTCAATTAAGGTAACATGAGATAAGACTTGTAATAACTTAAGGTATGGGTGAACTTACAATACACTGGTGTGCAAAAATTAAGGACGAAGTCGAAAAATTAGCATATCAGTTGAACGAAGAGGTAGAGAGGACAGAAAGACCAATCAGGAGATTAAATAAGGTGATGTACGGTAGCACATGCGCAGATATGCAGGTAGACGTAATGGGGGAGTGTCTGAGTAGTATAAAGCATGTTGTCGGTGTAAGATCAGTATTTCTGGCAAAGAGATTGCACGCCGTATAGCAGTTAAAATCACACCGAGTTGCTGCCTCAGCAAGAAATGGCGAATAATCAATCTGTTAGACGACATCTGGATGCTTTTACCCGAGGTCGAATCGGGGGTTTAGTAGTGATCGTCCACGAGGAACCCCATCCGGAGATGACCGGTATATTGCCTTACAGGCCAGAAGAAACAGGCGGCAGACAGCGGGAGAAATCGCTAGACACACGACACAGGCGACTGGACGACCAATATCGTGTTTTACCGTGGCCAGAAGACTGCACAGTGGTGATCTGTTTGCACGACGCCCTGTACGGTATGTACCTCTAACGCCTGCCATCGGAGAAGGCGTTCTCTGTGGTGCCGGGAACACCGGAATTGGAGAGACAATGAATGGGGACGAGTACTCTTTAAAGATGAGAGCAGATTTAGTCTGAGTTGCGATTCTAGACACATACACATCTGGACAGAGCGGGGAACACGCAATAACACCTTCAACATCATGAAAAGGGACTGTTTTGGAGGTCGCGGAGTTCTCGTTCGAGCAGACATAATGCTTGGTAGCCGGACCGACCTTCATATCTCCCAAGGAGGTTCGTCACCTGGGACTGCTATTGTAACGAGGTTCTTCTTCCTTACATGCGTCTTTTCACAAGGGCTATGGGTCCTCAGTTCCTCTTCATGGACGACAACGCTCCACCTCATCGCACAGTTACTGTCGAAGAGCTGTTGGAGAGTGAAGATATTGAACACATGGATTGGTCGGCAAGGTCTCTGGATCTAAATCCCGTCAAGCATGTACGGAACTTACTAGGGAGACCCGTGGCAGCACGTAACTTATCGCCAGTAACGATTCCGAAACTGCGATTGGTGCTACAAGAGGAACGAGCAGCAGTGTCTCAACAGCTCATTAACAACCCCATATCCAACATGCACAAACGATGTGAAACCTGCCTAGCAGTCAGGGGAGATGATATCCCCTATTAAAGACCGGATGTTTCTTGCTGGACATCCATCACAGGGATGTTTCGGCCTTCAGTCGCATTGCGCTCCATGCTACTTTTCAATAAAGATTCTTTTTATCCCTCTGATTTCTCTTTTAGTAAGTGTTGCTTACATTACTCATGTCCTTACGTATTGGGGATCTTACGGTATTAAATGTGTTGATTTGGAAAGTTTTTGTACAAAGTTATATAGAAAAAACCGTCTCGTCCTTAATTTTTGCACACCAGTGTATATAATCATATGAGATGAAAGTATATATGCAGAGAAAATAAGTGAAATATGAGCATACACGTTACAGCAGAAAATATGCATAATTAGCAGACAAAATTACAAACAGTAATTAATCATTATACGTGTTTACATTGGTTTGTTACAGTTCAGAGGATCGTTCACATGGTAGTGACAGATTTTGATAATAGGATTATCTATCAATTTTTGAGTTTCATAAAAGTTTTTGGCAAACCGGTAGTAATACGTTGTTAGTAGTTCGTCTCTTAGTTCCTGGTGAACTCTGTTGTTACGTACGTACCATGGCGATTCTGTAATCTGGTGCAGAACGCAGTTCTGTGTTGTTTGGAGTTCCTTTCTATTTGTACGACAAGAGTAAGCTCATACAGGACATGCATAACATAACGCAAGATGGATTTGTAAATGAGTAATTTGTTATCGATAGATAGAACTCTGTTTCGGGCAATTAAGGGACTTCCTAACTTAATATGCATAGTATACACTCAAAAATGCATAAAAAAGGAGCAGTTCTGCAGGATATTGAAACCCGGGAGTAGATAATTTGAAAGTACCTATTTATTTCAATTTACTAATTTTACGTGCCTACATCTATTTCAGATTTTGATATATCCGGCTTAGTATTTACAGCATTTAATATTTGACTCAGAAGGAAGTTAAAAATGTAGAATACCATTAATAATTTTCATAAATTATTAAATTATCACTGATGAAGTTCTTGCTTATGGTAATTATTTATGTAAAATAATGCATTTTCTGTTTTAATATGCTGAGTACAATTGTGAGCGACGCAAGACTTCAATATGGTGGAAACTAACAAATATAGAAAATAAAACCAGTTTCATTGCTTCATGTGCAATAAATCAAAATAATGATTACTAAATGCAGTATGAATAACAGATTAAACGCCTATCAGAGTACTTCTTGCCACTCTCATGGCCGATGCCACAGGCATTTATTAGAATAAAATATATGTGCTTGGAGAGATATGAAATATACTTGCTCCATCTGTTAATATTATTATATCTATGTGTAAATCAGCAATAGCCAGATTAAATCTGAAAGAAAAATATCTTACGCTTCGCGAAAGGGAACGCACTGGAGCGTCCAAGACAAAAGCATTTTATTTTCGAGCTGTGCCAACACATTTCTCTTAAATCGCTAAATTCGTGGATTAAATTTGAAAGAGAAATACCTGACGCTTTGCGAAGTAGCAACACACTGCTTATAAATGAGTTTGTTAATCAAAGTTCATTAATTTCTCACAAAATATGAAATCAAAAATCCAAAAGTCTGCCTTCGAAGTGCACATGTTAGGGTGGAGGACTATATGAGTTTAAAATTTGGTTGCTTTATGCGCCGCCGTTTTTCCACAGTACAAGGAACATAACACATACAGATTTTACATTATTTAATAATAGAGATTGCCATTAACAACGGGAATTAACGTTTTAAATGAATATGGAATTCAGACAATGTGGCTTGGTGGACAGTCGTCACAAACTGGCGTCATAAACAATGAGCAACAAAGGACCATCTTTAGAACGAAATTTTCCTTTTCAGAATAGAAATTACCGATAAGAATACTGACTGTCTGCGCTGAAAATAAAGAATTTTTTGAATTTTTATCTCGACTTTAAGGCCAGGCTTCGGTCTATTGTGACAAAAGAACGACCTTCAAGAAAGTCAAAGCGTGAAAGCTTTACAAAAGTTACGTTTCAATCCACTGTTATCATCAGGGGATCCAGAAATTCTTTAGGGAATTGTGGATAAAAGGCATCAAGTAGGTCACTTCGAAAATAGGGAAGATATTCTGAAACTATTTATCTGCAGTAGAACAAGCTATAGGAAGGACAAATGGCCTAGCTAGAGGGAGTGGCACATTTTTGGAGGCAGAGTTTTTCATGTGAAACATAATATTATTGCTATTAGTCATATGGATCATCGCAGGAAAAAAAAAGTTTCGTAATTTTGGCGTTATTGTAATGTTTGCTATGGTTATCTGCCTAAGAAAAGAGTACCTTCAGATAAGGGTGCTTTCATGGAGGATTAAAGTTCGCCACGAAGGATTTAGAAACTGAGAACTTGTTCCCATTAACGTCATCAAAGCGACACTAGCTGGTATTCACGATACACCTAAGGTAAACCATGAAAACTCTTATGCAATCAGTCAGCCCTATGGCATCTTTGGAACTGGATGCGAGGTCGAATTACCAGTGTTCAGCAATCTCACCTACTTATTCTCTAATATGGTGCAGAATCGCGAGATGCCAAATTTTTATAAGAAACGAAGGACGAAGTATTCGAAAGAAACATGCGATTTCAATAGTTTCGTTCTCCTAAGTCTTTTCTTTATGCCATCAAATTTTTTGAATGAAAAATACGAATGCCAATTAAATTAGGATCATAGTGACATAAATAAAGAATAATTCGTCACTGAAAGAGAGAGAAATGCTTCAGAATTTTGGTTCTGGTTTTGCTTGAGAAGACGGAACAAGGAGAAGGAAAGACGGTCACTTTGAATTTTTGAAGCTTATTATAAAATACAATCTCCAGCAGAGCTGGATTAAGCAAAATAAGCACGTGCTTAGGGCATCAAAGAAAGGGGGCACCACAAAAAGGGCCATAGGAACTCAGGAAAAGGGTATCACAAGAATTTCTCACAGCTAGTTTTACCATAGAATATATGATGCAGATAAACCAAGTCCAAAATAGAATGAATGGGAAAAAACAGGTGTAAAGTTATGCGGGGTCACCAATAAACTTTTAAGTATTTAGGGCTTCTAAAAGTCTCAATCTGACCTTGATCTCCAGTATGCAGAGATCCAGTCTTCTAGAAAGTCAGATATCATTAATGTCAGATTCAGTATTCTAGAACGTCATCGACGATTTTGCTAATACAAAGACAAGAAAAAGAGCGCTACGGTAAGGTTAAAATTAAGGTTTTATTTTGAAATAAAATCAAAAACTTGTATTATCCCCCCCCATATATCGTTTTGACTTTATATAAATCGGTTAGTTGCGCATGGAGAGGAGTGGCAGAAGTTGTGGCTACACATCAATACAAAAGCAAATTTTTTACTCGGTCACAAGGAAACAAGTGTCTTAAGTCTTTTCTCCTTACTTGGACATCCATAATCCGTGGATTTACCGACTCGGCCATTGGTGGGATTTGCAGAAGATAAAACTAGATATAATGAACTCTGTCATGGCGACCATTTCTGAAAATAAGTAGTATTTTTGAGAACCTAAGTAAATACATGCCCTGAAAATCTTCTCTCTAAGAAGACCGCCAACACAAAAACCAAAACTAGGGAAACAGTGGGTGTCTGTCTTAAAGAGAGTTCGTTGTTGTAAAAGCAAGCTGTTTAAAATAACATATAGAGTGATCAGTTTTTCTGAAGCAGATGACATGAAAAATGTGCAGTTCCCTCACTGCGATTCGAATACTGAACCTCTCGATAATTAGCCGGACGTGCTATGCAGCTACACCAGGAAGGCACAAGATAAGGAGTGAGAAAATACCTTATATACTCCCCCTTTTAAAGGTCGACTGAGGATGAAGGGACCTAATCACTAAATTAAGGTGATGATGAATAATCGTTTACCACTATTTAGTTTGATCGCCACTTGGAGAACCATTCGGTTTTCGAAGCAAAAGACCTGAAAAATGTGCGATACCTTTGCCCGGTTTGAACCCCGAACTTCCCGATTGCTAACCCGACGTGCTATCCAGTTATACCACGAAGGCACGCGGTAACGAGAGGGAGAAAATACCTTGTAAGCAGTCTCTAGCAATAAAGAGGAACTTAATTATGTTATTCGATTACAAAGAAACGACAATTTCTATTTTGTCAGGACCCGAAATTCGCGTAATGAAAACAATTTCAGCAAAATATTAAGAAATTCGATTAATTAAAGCATTTCTTTTAAGTACAAAGGGGCTTTGTTCCTGAAGGTCTATTGTTTTCATTTTGCGATTTTGCGTCGGTTCACTCTGAATGTCCGTTTCACTTTTCAAATTGTTGCCACTAAACATTATCGCCCTTTATTATATTTAAAGAAATTAAATAATGAAGAATCCGCATAAATGTATTTATATTTCTCTCATTGTGATAAAACGACAGTACCTAAAGCCATCCAATTTTGAATGACGTAATCCTACTGCGAATATGGGGATCTGGAAGCCCAAATTTAAAATTTGGAATTTGTTTCATTCTCGATTTCATATTTTGTAAAACTTTAACGAATTTTTGATTAACAAACTCAAAGATTTCAAAGCGAGCAATAGCAACGTTGTACAGGAAAGAAACCTTTTTTATAACCAGCGCGTGAGATTGTGTATTGGAAATTCTAAAGATATGCTCAATTTAAAATTACTTTGCGATATTTCTCTTGAACTGAATTTTATGATTTAAATGCGAAGAACGAGATATTTAATAAATAAAGGTAACACATAAAGTGTTACAAAAACGCCCCTTTGGACGTAATTTGAATCTGAATCCGTAATTTAAAATCTGAAAACTTTCAGATTTTTTTTTTATATAACCTATAAAATTTTAAACATCATCTTAATATTAGATGTATATCTAGGCACACCAGCAAAAAATTAGAGTTTTTAGTCCAAAGGAGCTTTGTTCCTGAAGGACTATTGTTTTCGTATTTTCTGGCATACACATTCTCACATATATAGAGAACTTTCTGGCATACTCATTCACATACATATAAAGAAATATTAAAATTTAGAATTCATCTCATTTTGGTTTCATATTAATCCTAACTAATATTATAAATGCGAATGTGAGTTAGCTTGTTTGTTTGTTTCTTTGTTAATCTTTCACGCTTTAATTATTTAATCAATCATCATGAAATTTTCAAGAACTATTTTTGATGTATTAGAAAAGGTTATACTACCTTTAACAAAATACGTAAATATTTATTAAATTATTTGTAAATGTATTTGAAATAAAAGGTTTATTCATTTATGAACTCCTGTGAAGAAATCTAATTATTAAATGTATCTAAATTTATAATGATTATAAATATTATCTAAATATATAATAACCTTAACATTGAATTATAAACATAAATTGAAATCCTGTTGACAAATACGTTTATAAAACTATTTAAACAAGAATTGCTCGCACTGGAGAACAATCTGTTAAAAGCTATTGTAAAGCATGAGATGCGTACTTAGGGAAGTAATAAGGAAGAGTTTTAGAATATGTATTATTGAAAATAAGGGTAAAAAAATCTGATAAGTATAATTAAAAGAATTAATCCCTTACACTTTATAATAACCCAGTTACAAGTTTTAAATAATATTTTAAAAAATCCTTTTTTTTTAATTCCCTTTCATAGAATATTCAGAGAAAGTTAGTACTATTTAACATATTTCACCATTAAAATAAAAGGTGCTCTAATTTGAAATGGATCGACTAGAACATTAATTATAAATTGACTTAAACTTTTCAATTTAAAAGAGGCCTCAGAAGCTAAAAAAAAATCATGTCATATTTGAGAAAGTATTTTAGGAAGAAGCTCTAAATGGAAAAGAAGGAAATAATGCATAATTTTAATGCAGTGAATTAATAATGCAGTGAACTTCGATCTTAATTTTTGTAATCCTTAAGGGAATAAAATCGAATTATCTTAAATTTTTTTTTCTAACGCAATTAACGAAAACTTGTGAAAATATTTCATTCAAATCAAACCGTTCTTTGCAAACTGTTCTGTGAAAAGTATAGCATTTAATTCCTTTCAGAATGAAATGTTGTTTAAAAATGTATTCTTTTCGCAGACTTAGGACTCTGAAATATTGTAGGAAAAGAAAATATATACATTTATATGTATATTTACGACGTAATTACAAAATATTTACATCCGATCGGGTCAAAACCCATAAATCTTAATGGTAAGTAACCGAATGTTTTAGTCACCACGCAGGGATCGCCAGTGCTTCAAAGCAGCGTATGGGGAAAACCGGTTAAGGCCTCTCCTTCTTACTTCCTACATCCATGGGGTGTATGGAGGCAGTTTATTCTTAATTCTATGGGGTTCGAAAATAGTCATTATCGGATAGCCTTACCGTGCCACTTGTCGGCTCAGGCGTTCATTCTTCCATGAGTCGCGTTCGGGCGCCCGCGCGGTTAGCGCTATCCCAGTATAAGACTTTACACAATTTTCGATTATGTAGAGCTTCGATGGGTAGCATATATATAAAATTTTGGCATATCGTAGCGATGAGGTAAGCGTAGAGTTTACAATACGATATTAGTAAAAAGTTTACTATCAGGAGGCCAGGCGATACCATTGCTATCACCGTAGCCTGCTACAAACAAAACAAAAACAAAGTCCAAGTATGAACGGAGTAGCACTTCAGAGACAGGAGTATGGTAGTACTTTGTCAGAGTTAGTAAGCCAGTATCAAGCAAGCAGTATGGAAGAGTGAACAAAACTATATAAAATTAATTGTTTATGTCGTGGCGACATACCACAGAGTTACGAAGTTGTGGATTATGATGTGGTGAAAATTGTCAAAATGGGGAAAAGGGCGGAATATAGGTAAGGGAATAATTGTATACATAGGAGAATAAATGGTATAAAGAAATTAATCACTTACATAAGGTTTATTTATCGTTCGGGAGCTGGGATATTTCCTCTAAAATGAGGTGAAGTACTTCCATCTTATCTAACAGATTTGTGCATTTTTTGAGCTTGGGGATTTTACGTTTGTAGATTTGTATGATTTTCCAAATCTGGGGACCTATGATATTCTGCACCTCTTTCATAACATTCATTAATTCAGATAAATCTGAGTAACTGTCTTTATTGGCAGTAGGACTAATGCACTGAAGATTCTCAGCCACAGCTGAGTTGGATGTAGAGGAAGGTTCTAGAACCTTCTCATTTTCGAATTGACTAACTTGCGGCCGCTCTGCTTGAGCGTAGCTGACTCCTGGCTTAACGAATGACTTCTGTACTTGTTTTTTCCACGAGGGGAACCTAGGGCAACCCCTATATGAGGCCACATGGAGCCCGAGGCAGTTTGCGCGTTTTGGTGTATCCAGGTGTCCCTGATGATCACAATTGCCAGTGCGATGGTATCCAGCACACTTTACGCACCGCAGTGCAACGTGACAATTTTCCAATGAATGATGCCATTTCTGGCAATTGTGGCATTAGGAAACCTGGTTTTTTACCACATATTTTTCGACTTTGTCCGATAGCGCCTCACAACTATGGGGTTTCGTAAAGTCTCTCATTTTCCCTCAACTGTGCAACGTTACGTTAGCAGGAGGCAGAAACTTTCAGTTGTGCTTGGCATGATTAATTTGTCCTCTAGAATTCTACAAAAGTAACCTAACCATACTCATATGCATATGCGTGTGGTATATACATATACAAATGAGGTGGGCGTACATATGCAACACAAACGCGAATGTTTAACATATGTATATGCTAATTATATACATGTATGCAAACAGAAATATGCATATTATGTGCACAGCCGGATAAGAGCATACACATGTACGTATGTGTAAATACCATGTATGTATGGTAACTTCATATATATCTAGATTTATCCATATGCCTATGTATAATATCCGAAAATCACACATTTAAAATCCAATATTATATTAATTTATATATATATATATTTTTTTGCATTCAGCATATAAGTTTTATTCAAAAATACGAAAGGACGAAACACAATAATATTCCAGTTATTGATGGTTTTATTGAAAGCGAGTAATTCCCCTTATAAAGTCAAAACTTTCTATGAGATCAGCAATAATTACTCTTATATATTTGCTTTCTATATTTCTTTTATTTTAAATATTTGTAAATGCAAAATGTGGCAAGAAAACAAAATGTGGAAAATATATTAAATAAATTTAATGCATTTTCCATATTTTGCTTTCTACAGTTTTACAGCATTTACTAAGCTTTAAAAAAAATTCTCATTAAATTAGCGTTTACTCTTCGTCTCCTAGGAGATAATCAGAATGAATATTAATAATTAAAGTATAGATACAAATGTATCGTTTTGATTCAGCTTATATTAACAACTTTCTTAGAATTCTTAGAATTTTCTTAGAATTTCTTAGAATTTCCTTAGAATTTTCTTAGAAGTAATTGTACCCGTGTTGATAAAAGTAAGTTCATACTTTCGGTCAATAGAATATCACCTAATGGCATATCATTAAAGTGGATATACATTGGTGGTTCTCGAAGGTTCTATTCTCTGCTGCAGCTAAATAAAACTTCTGTTTGGTTCTTCACATACACACGTAGAGCGAACATGTGGGCCACTTTCACGCGTAAAGTCCTTAGCAAAGGCCCACCAACGACCGAGGGATAAAAGCCGCTAAACACTAGTATTCAGTCCAGGATGCATATTTCCGAATCCTACCCGACTTTTCGAATTTTTGAAGTCACAGAAATATCGATTAGTTTGACCTGCCAAATAGGAGCGACAAATCTCACTTTGCGGAAATGATGTGTTTTTGTAGATCTAATTGGTAGATTTTTCGTAAGCGTATCGTATTATCAATTACTGTATTTGAAGAAAGATAACGGTTCACTGCTGAACTGCACGTAAACAGCATGAAGAATCTGGAAGGTGATATCAGTAGTAAATGTGATTCATTCATCGTAAAATTCAGCGATGCCAGTAAAACAAACTGGATTGTTCGATAGACTTATCCAGATCAGAAGTTACTATACAAAAAATTGTGCGTGTGCCAACACAACAGTTTTAATAAAAACCATTTGTAGAAACCTTCAGATCAAGGAATAGCAGTGCGTCTGTGTGCTTAAAAGTTACGAAGCATTTTGCAGATTTTTGTGAAAATAGATTAATATATTTTAATGCTTCTTTTAGTGTATATGTTACCGGCAAAATTTGAAATTCGGTATTCTATTCTACTAGGCATTGTATATAATGCCAAAAACTAGCCGGCAATGTATGAAACGATTCATGTTTTACACATTTCCTAGACATTCTACAGAATGCCAAACGACAAACCGGCAAAGTATGAAATACACTTCTGATTCGTTTCGAAGAACCGAAACTACTTACCAGAAGTTAGTAAATGACATAAAAAAGCCAAAATGACTACTCAGAAGGAAGCGCGGGACTACTAGCTGCTGAATTGATAGGATGTGATGTTTGTGGAAAACGAAAGTGCATTCATTTACCTTGTTAAAGAAAGCCTCAGTACTATACAGTATTGCGTCACTACTCTGAGTTATTTTCCGTTTGAGTACTGCACTTGGACGACGCGACAGAATGTTGAAAGAATTTTCAACCAACTACAAAAACGTTACTTGTAATGATATTGAACTTTGCAACTACCTTTGTGAGCCCTGCGAGAAAAAACAAAAAGGTATTAAAAAGGACATTGACGTAAAACTTAATGATTGTTTATGAATTTAATTTCCGCTTTCAAGTAGATCTTATTCATTCCTAGTCTGAGCCAGATAGAAAATACAAACTTATTATGTTGTATCAAGATCATTTTACTATTTTATTTTACACATTTCGAATAACAGTTTTTTAATGGCACTTTTTCATTAATTTTTCAAAATAATATTTGCAGCATTTTTGAGGAATGAACGTCTTTTAAATAATAACCTTATCATAACCTTTTTTCCTACTTTGCCTAAAGAACATTTGCCAGTCTATAGAATGCTAGGTGTTATATACAATGCCTAGGGAAAGTGTGTAATAATTCTCATATTTCATACTTTGCCTAAAAACATCCAGCATTATATACAATGACTAAACATTCTATAGAATGCCGGCTTTTCATACTTTGCTTGTAACATATATATATTTCAAAATTATTAAAACAACTTGCGCAGTTGTTTGATTGCTTAATAAAGTAATAAATTTCATTCAAAGTTCATTTATAAACATATACAAGGAACTTTATAATTATCAAAATACACCATTGCTTTGGTGGAAAACTGAAATATAATAAATTACTTAACTTTATAACATTAAATATCTTCGTAACTGTATTGTTATGTTCTGTTTGATAAACGCTTAACTACTTTTATTCATTTATTATGCATGAAAATATTTTCTGATTTATTTAACATAATTATCAGGATTACCTTGTGCAGTGTGATTGCATGCTACTAGTTCTAAATTTATAAAAACAGCCATCTTATTTATATCAGCTTGACTGTCGAAAGCCAGTATTTAATATTATGCAAGATTTTGGAAAAACATGCATGCTGCTGATCTTTGGAATATGGTAATGGGTGATTTTTGCAATGGTTGTTATGGGGATTGGGTTGGCAGTTTAAATATGAACAGTAGTGATCTGAAAATTTGAAGTAGTAATTTTATATCCAACAATCTCTGCCAAATAACTTCCATGTTTTAAGTAATTAAAATATATATTTTCAACCACTTGTTATTAATTTAATAAAGTACATTTCGTAATTTGAAGTTTATTTACTTTCATCATTCCATAATTTACATTTATTTACTTTTAGTGTTTGCCATTATGAATTTCATACTTCTTAAGATTTCATAGTTGCTAATTAAGAGAACAGAACAGGAATATTTTTTATTCCGACTCCTTTTACAATTTATTTAGTTATTATATATATATATATAATATGTAGGAAAGGGATTTATGTGCAATAGATATATTCAAATACGTATGAACTAAATATGTTGCGTGCGTACGGATTCGTAATGGATTGAATGCACACGTCGATAAAAAGTTAATAAAATTTATTCTTTTTACAAGAAATAAAACAAAATGCTGAAATATTCCCTCAGAGATATTCGCATAATATCACAATATCTCAAACGTTAAACAGAATTTAATTCAAAACAGTTGAAGCTAATCCAATCTCACCGCGAAGTCGCTACAATCAATAATAGCACTAAGTAAACAACTACAATTCGCTTAAATGAGATGCTTCTGTCCAGCTTTTATAAGTTTTTAACCATGGACGAGAACGTAAAATCTATTTCCTCGGTTTTTCTGGGTAGCAAAACAGTACAATTACGAGATATCTATTTATTAAAATGTTAAATGCGCGTGCTCCTGTATTTTTACTTTTTCGGCGTTACTTTCTCTTATAATTCGTCGCGGGCAGCATTGCACGGAGAAAGGAAACAATTTAATTACAATTTCACTAAAAATAGCTAAATGAATACAAAATCCCTAACACTCTTTTCCCAAGGATGCACGTCCCGGGCAGTACAATCCCTGGATAAGAAGTAAATTTACAACTAAGGCATCAATGCAATAACAAACATTACATTACAAAAACAAAAACAAAAACAAAAAAACAATAACTGGAGTAAGTAACATAAAACAAATCAAATACTAAATATAAGTCAAATCAAATGCTAAATTTAGAAACAAACAAACAAAAAAAAACCATAGTCTTATGCTATTTATAATTATATATATACACTACGTACTACGGCTATAGTAAGGAGCTAATCTGTCCTAATGAAAGACTTTAGAGTTCGATAACTTCCAGATCGGAACCACGACGTCGTTCAGCCTGTTTAGAACTGTGTACAGACCATCCCAAGGTGACTGTAGTTTCGGGCAGAACCCTTTTTGCCGAGTCGGATTCCACAACCACACCTTGTCTTCTTCGCTAGCTCTGGTGCCATACCGGGTCTTCGTCTCCGTCGCCAAGTCGACTTGCTCTCGTGCAAAGTTGTGCATTACTTCAAACTGGGCCTGGAGATCTTGAATGTATTCCTTAGGCGATGAAGGCGCATCCGGAGAGCGACCAAACAAAAGATCCCAGGCCAGACGAAGGTCACGACCGAGGAGAATCTGAGATGGGGAATAGCACTGCGATAAGCCAGTAAAAACAGTGGTAACTTCTTGTCCCAGTCCTGTTGTTTTCTGGAAACCACCAATGAGAGGTTATTAAGGATGGTTCGTTTAAACGTCTCTACCATGCCGTCCGACTGGAGATGTAAAGGCGTCGTTTGTGTTTTGCCAATGTCGAGTAGCTTGCAAAGCTCTTTGTTTATATCCGAGGTAAAATCCTTCCCTGACCGGAATGTAATTGAAGAGGCACTCCGAACTTGGAAATCCAATGCTGTATCATTACCTCTGCTACTGTGACAGCCTTTTGATCAGGAATAGGATATGCTTCAGGCCACTTGGTGAAGTAATCAATGACAATGAGGATGTATTTGTTGCCATCAGCAGTTCGTGGCAGAGGTCCCAAGATGTCAAAGGCGATACGCTCAAAAGGTGTTCCTACATTGTAACGTTGCAGCTTCCCTCGGATGCGTTATTCGGTTCTTTCCGACCTGCACAGGCATTGCAAGATCGGCACCACTTTTGCC
This sequence comes from Stegodyphus mimosarum, assembly GCA_000611955.2. Lineage (NCBI taxonomy): Eukaryota > Metazoa > Arthropoda > Arachnida > Araneae > Eresidae > Stegodyphus > Stegodyphus mimosarum. Next base: position 129,043 of record KK122573.1, on the reverse strand, counting down.
ACTTTGCATCCTTTGCATTATTCCAGTAGAAACGCTTACGAACTTTCTGCGTGGTCTTCATTATCCCCAAGTGACCTCCTGTAGGACTGCTATGTAGTTCTTTAAGGACATTCGGAATCCGGGATCTTGGAAGTATCAGTTGCCATCGGAAAGTTTTGCCATCATCCGATTCGAATTTCCGGTACAAGACGCCGTTTCGAATGTGAAGTGAGTCCCAGAGTGACCAATATTATTTTGTTGTAGGACTATAAATCGAAATGTCCTGCCAGGTAAGTTTTCTCTTTGAAGACTCCATCAATGCAATTATGAGTTTAATGTCGCCGTCTTCCAGCTGATCTTTTCTGATTTCCTTGTCACTCCACGGATCTCGATCAACCGATGTTGATGTTGTAATTTGTCGTGCGACCAGATTAAGCAGCTGGTATTTAGCTTCGACCCAGGAACAATATTGACAGTTTTCTGGGAAGGTCTTCTAGACAGGGCGCAGGCGTTTTATTGTGATGATCCCTTCCGATGACGATTAGTGATGTCATATTCCTGAAGTCTCTGTATCCACCTGGCAATTTGACCTTCAGGATTGTTGAAATTTAAAAACCAGGTCAACGAAACATGATCCGTGCGGAGTAGGAATTTTCTGCCGTAGAGATAATTATGGAAATGTTCTATTTAACTATGGCGGACAATTCTTTCCTGGTGACACAATAATTCCTCTGCGGTTTTGATAGGAATTCCTCTACGGATTGACTCCAGTAGGCTATGACAAGTTCTCTGCCGTTAAGTTCTTGTGGCAAAACAGCACCAACAATCTCACTGCTCACATCCGCGTCGAGAATAAATGGTTTGTCGAGCTGAGGATACGTCAGGATTGGAGCTGATGTTAAAGCTTCCTCAATGTTGATAAATGCATTCGCACAATCTTTTACCCAGAAGAACTTTTGTTTGCTTTTTGTCAGTTTGTGAAAGGGTCTTGCGACGGAAGAAAAGTCCTTCACAAATCTCCTATAGTAGGTCAAAGCCCCAAGGAACTTCTTAGCTGATGAACATTTTCGGGGTTTCTGCTGATACTTTTTCTGGATCTGCAGACACACCTTCGACAGAAATGACATGCCAGATGTAAGTCACTTCCTGTCTGAATAATTTGAGTTTAGCGGGAATCAACTTTAAATTGGCTTCTTTCAGTTTCTGAAGTACCTGTCTAAGATTTCCTAGATCTTCTTTAAAACTCTTTCGGATGATGACGATGTCATCCAGGTACATCAGAGAGGCTTCGTAGGAAAGACCTTTCAAAATAGTCTCCATGAGGCGTTCGAATGTTGCCGGCACATTACGTAGTCCAAACGACATCACCTTGAACTGCCAAAGTCCTTGTCCGGTAATAATTGCCGTCTTTTCTCTGTCTTCAGAATGTATTTCTACTTGATACCCATTC
>KK122573.1:99301-127602 GCA_000611955.2 Stegodyphus mimosarum | reverse complement strand
AACCACTTGCTTCCAGAAAGAGTGTCCAGAATGTCGTTAATTCTAGGAAGAGGGTAACTGTTTTTCTTCGTAACTTCATTCAGTCGATGGTAGTCAACGCAAAATCTTGTTGAACCGTCTTTCATTTTGAGGAGGACGATGGGAGATGACATGGACTTGTTGAAAGCTCGATGACATCGCTTTCTTGCATGCCATTTAAAAGTGTTCGTACTTCTTCCTGTTTAGCCATCGGCAGACGTTTTGGATGTTGCTTGATTAGTGGATAATCACAGGTATCGGTTTTATGTTGTGTCAAACTGGTTCAACCCACGTCGAAAGATGAGCGGGAGAAAATATCTTGAAAATTTTGAATGACATGTTCAGCAGCATTTCTCTTTTCATCGTTCAATTGCACATTCTGCAGTAACTCCGATGTAATGCTCTCTGAAGACACAGATTCCGGGATGTTACTTTTTCTTTCAATGCTGGTTACTGGAGTACATGCTGCAACCACTTCACCTTTCTTGATAACTCTTACCCTGTCAGTTACATTGGCAACTCTCACGGATATAAGGGTCCTTGATAGGGCTTTCTGTATTTCGGGATCCCGGATGCCATCGATACAGTACTGCTGGGACAGAATTTCCCTTGTTTCACTCGTGCACTCCCTAAAGGCGAGGTGAGATAGCCTTTCAACATCCGTGGCCGATATCCTGAAGTGTTTCAGTGGGAATGTTGACGGGATTTTAATTGTAGCCTGCTGTAGTTGTAAGGTTTTAGTTAAACTAACAAAGTTTTATTTTAATTTCATTTTTCTATCCCTTCTCATTTCAACTTCCCGTTAGAATAAGCGCGCGTTTCAGCTTTATGCTAATTTGAAGTGGAGCCAGGTTCTACTTAAGCAAGAGGTAGAAACCTTTCAGTGTGAGAGAGCTTTTAGTCTCAGACCATAGTTATTCTATTTAACGTTCGCCTGACTAGCTAGCACTTAAATTCTAAGCCATAGCGCTTTTACGTGATTGCTTATTGAAGTAATTTCAAGTGCGTCAGTATTAGTTAAATCTTGCTACACATCATTTAGTTTAGAGACCAACCTCGCGTTCATAGCTCTGTGAGCAATTTAGTTAAATCTTGCTACGCAGCATTTAGTTTAGAGGCCAACCTCGCGTTATAGCTCTGCGAGCACCGACTAATTTAATTTCTATTTAGCTTTAGTTTAATTGATTGTTCATTTTAGATCCAAGCGCGGTCTCTATTTTCTGTATCCCTCCCGAGTTGGGAAGTGGTTGTAAATAATTGTGATTTAATAAAAGAGGATTTTAAATCCCTTTCAAGTGCAGTTCTTCTACCACTTAATCACAATATTCTACCACAGAACATAGCTGCATTCAGCTCCCTGTTCCAGATCGGGATTTAAGGAGTTCACGAAGATGTTTGCCAAGAATATGCACCGAACACTCAGTCCTGACATAGTCTTTCAAACATTTCTCCCCGAAGCGCAGCTCCAATGCGCCGGACAGAGCTTCGAAATCTAGCCTTGGTTTTCGAGAAGAGTCTGAAGAATATCCGCTGCGTCTGTTCTCAAAGAAGCGGCGAGATGACATGCCTTAGCTTGGGAATCCCATCCGTTCGCATCCGCCACTACAGAAAAATTGAGTCTTATATACTTGCCAGGAGGTCTTCTCATCGTACATGGATAGCTTCAGTGAAGGACGAGCGGACATGTAAAAATTTAAAACCGTCAGAATTGCTTCCTGCCGTCGCTACGAATTTCTTTAAAGTATCAACTTCCTTCGCAGTTGCAGAAACTCTGTCATCAATTTGTTGTTGGACGGCAGAAACTCTTCCTTCCATTCTTTGTTCCAAAACTCTCTCTTTTATTTGTTCTTTGACAGAAAAAACTTTTTCTTGTATTTTTCCAACTTTATTTTCAACCACATCAATTCTGCTTTCCATAGCCTCGAATTTGTTTTCTATTATGCAGGTAATTTCTCTTTTCATTTCTTCTTTACCTGCTTAAATCTTTTCTTATATGGCTTTCATATCTTCTTTAACTGATTCTTGACCATCTTCCATCTTTTCTTTAACAGATTCTTGGCCCGCTTTCATCTCTTCTTTAAACGCAGCAAAGGCTGCTAATAACTGCCTTAATTGTTCTTTCATCGCTCTTGTTATTGGCACTCAAAATTCCCGCTGCGGACGCCAAAACGTGTTGCGTGCGTACGGTTTCGTAATGGATTGAATGCACAAGTCGATAAAAAATTAATAAAATTTATTCTTTTGATAAGAAATAAAACAAAATGCTGAAATATTTCCTCAGAGATATTCGTACAATATCGCAATATCTCACAGTAGTTATATTTTAAACTACCAAAACGCTAAATAAAGCTCAATTCAAAATACAGAGAAAGCTAATCCGATCTCACTGCGAAGTCTCTGCAATCAATAACAGCACTAAGGAAACAGCTACAGTTCGCTTTAAGCAACTGAACTGAGATGTTTCTGTCAGGCTTTTATAAGTTTTTAATCATGACGAGAACGTTCTCGTAAAATCTATTTTCTCGATTTTTCTGGATAGCAAAATAGTACAATTACGAGGTATCTATTTATTCAAATATTAACTTTGCGTGCTCCTGTATTATTACTTTTTCAGCGTAGCTTTCTCTTAAAATTCGTCTCGCACTGCATTGCACGGGGAAATGAAACAATTTAATTACAATTCTACTAAAAATAGCTAAATAAATACAAAATCCGTAAAAATTTATTAGTTCTCAGAACACTGATACTAAAACTGAACTGAACTTATACTAAACACCTACACTCTAAAAAAAAATTTATTTAACCTATAATTTCATTTTGAAACATTTAGTACATGTTTTTCCTCAATATTTTAAAAGTTGATTTTTTGTTGAGCTAAAATACGTAATATGTAAAAATTCTATCAAAAAACATAATTCAACTCAGAACTGAAATAGGAGATAAAGAAAGATAATAATAATGTAAGGTATTAACATTTTAGAACTGAAGACCCACAGAGATTGCATGGTACAGGAAAATGTCCTTGCTGAAGCTAGAACTCCAGTGCATGGTCATATTCGTATAAGGAGTGTATGACTGAATGCAGAGATGCATTCTGAGTCGTGGTGGCTATGTCATCATCATTGTGTGATATGCATTCATGTCAATAAGGAATAAAATTGGTCGCATGTTAGTTAAATCATCTAATTCATTCCCTGTAAGTATTATGCGACAGTATTGTAATTGTTAAATAAATAGAATACAACACGTGCTGTCTGCTCATCTGAAATACGATAGATCTTCTAGCAGTTATTCCGGCAGAAGTTTGAAGGAACAAATTGTTCTGTATTTATTCAGATAAACAACATACGCAAGCTATGAACATATTAAACCTTAATTCACTTGTCATAATTTTGTATATTGGATAGCCAATGTTTATCCATTTTCACATAAGTCACACTTTCCCGTAATTTTGAAAATACTCTGCTGCTTGCTGTTCTGTTGAAGACAAGTCTGAAATCTTTTTTTTTTTTAAATGCAATTGAAAAATATATAAGTATATTGTTTTCTACAAAATTTAAACCACTAATTGAGAATTAATTGGGTTTACATAAATGCAAAGCGTTATGTCCACTTATCCATTATGGCACTGGTACGCAAACTGGGAGTCGCAAACAAATTTTTGAGGGTCGCCAAATTCAAAGAAATTTATTTGACAATAAAAAATATATGGTATTTGAAAAGATTTTTGAATGTTTTTTAAGATTTGCCAGGAATTTTAAATTAAACATTTCGGTATTTTAATTTCGATTTTGTTGTTTTCCCCTTGATTTTTGCATTATGTTTGATGTTTTCCAAACAGCTCGAACCGAATTTCAAAGCAACTGCATAAGCGTAGCTAAGACAGCGTAGTTTTTTTCCGTCTCAGTAGCGTCTTGCGTGCAGTTTGTAATTGTAATATGCATTTTATAAACTATGTTTCTTATTTCTAACCAGATTTGTTGTCAAGTAAGCACATAACATTTTCTAAGTATTGAAAAATTCAGTAGCGTGCTCGAAGGATAATAAAAACAATTTTGTTTTAGTTGCAATTTTGTTCATGATGGATAAATGGCCAAAAATAGGTACCTAATGTTCACAAGAGAAATGAGACTGATGGACAACTAATAACCTTAGAAACGTTATTAATGAAAATATAAACAAAAATGAATCCACTGACTCTCTTTCTGCTTCTAATAAAAACTGAGTAAATATCAAGACGAGTTTATTACATACTATTTTACATATTGCGTTACCCATAAGTAAATATCCATCGCACATTAAATTCAGTGAAAAACTGGTGCACGAAAGCATGAAACCTTCTAAATTAAAAGCGCAATTAGAAAGCAAACATAAAGATTTAGTAAATAAATCTGAAGAATTTTTTAAGAAATGAGCTGAGAGTATGAAAAATCAAAATGTATTTTTGAAAAAAATATACAACAGTTCCTGAGAAGGCTTTATGGGCATTCTTACCTCATACAATTGGAAAATCGCTCATTCTTCCTTCGGCAACTAAAATTACATGAATTATGCATGGAGAAAAATATAATAACGATTTCAAAACAATAGCATTATTAAGAGATACCCTTTCTTGCTGAATTTCCATCATATTACCTACTATGGAAACATTTTTTTTAAACTGAATACAAAGTCTTGTCTTTGCTATATAACAGGGGTGGGCAGGCTTTTCCAGGGTATGGGTAACTTCTAATTTTTTCAAGGTGTTGCAGTCCACCCAGCATCTTAAGTGAGCTAAAAAAAAGCTCTACAATCTATATATAAAAAGAAAGATGTCTGTTTCTGTGTATGGCTATAAATGTATGACTATGAATCGTATTTTTTTTGCATCGTTATTAGAGAAGGATGACAACGGTATCGTTCTCTCTGTTGTTAGATACATTACTTTGAACCTAACTTAACTGGTATCGGGTACTTCCGCTGGTATTTATTATAACTTAATTCGGAATATGTATTTATCTACCTAACCCTTGTAAGGTATTTATCCCGCCTTAGCATGCCTTCGTGGTGTAATGGTCAGAACACTCGGCGCATGTTCGAGAAGTCCGAGGTTCGAGCCCCCGGCGAGGGTATTGCTCATTTTTCGTGAGTCCTACTTTCAAAAAAATACCTAATGTCAAAAAATACCTAAAAAAAACTTACTGTTTTAAAACCGCATTTAAAGCAAAATGAAAGATACAAACATAATAATATTAGCCACGGATGTAATAATTTCAAATGATGCATTTCTTATCAAACAATTCAAAATACATTAAAAAATAAATCATTTTCAGCTAAGAGAGTTAGTTCTCGTAGTTATAGTTAGTAGAAGACTTAGTCTGCATACTGTCCGCCAGTACTGAATATCTTGCTATATAATTACTAACTGCTGATCTTGCACTGGATTCTAAGTGGTCGTCTGTGAGGCGGGAACGATATGTTAATTTAATTGTATTCGTCAATGAAATGCAGCTTCGCACAGGTAGATAGCGCCAAAGAACAATGTTAAATGAAATGCAACTTTTTTAAAATTAAGATATTTTATTTTAGATTTTTTAAATTAGGATATTTTATTCTAATTTTTTTAAATTCGGATATTTTCGTCCATTAGATTCCAAAAGTTATTCTTTGGTTCTGACCTATGTGCTTTTAAAATTATGTAATTCTGAGGGAGAAAACCTCGTTTTCCTGAAGCGATAACAAAAACATATAATTTATATTTTCAGTTATTTCTTCCACATCAACGTGCCAAATGAACTGAACCGCGGAACCACATGGATGTAACAAATGGTTCTAGTCAATTCATGAAAATGTCTCTCAAATTCGGAGTGAAGTTTTATTATTTCATCATGATATTTCTCTTTGTTTAATGTACTTCCGTTTTCAAACAACTCGTCAGAAATATTTTTGAATTTTTTTATTTCATTCTTCATCAACTGGTAAGATATTAGTTTTAACTCGTTTTTGAAAGTATCTAATCAAAATCCAATCAATTCTACTATTGTTTGAATTTTTTTCTTGCAATTGTAAGTTCAGTTCATTAAGATGGCTTGTTATATCAACAACAAAAGCTAAATCCATCAACCAAACGTCATCACTAAATTCAACTTACGCTTTATCATTTGATTCCAAAAAATCTTTTACCTCTTGTAGTAGGTTCTTGAATCTTTGTAAAATTATACTCCGACTTAACCAACGGACGTCTGCTTGATATAACAATTCCCCGTAATCAGATTCTTTTTCTTCTTTTCTATTTGGGCCGGAAATATTCTTCGCGGAAGACTTCTTCGAACTGAGTTCACAGTTTTCATGCAGATTCTCATGACATGATGTATATTTAGAATTTTACATCAGAGGGCCTGTTGGTAAATAATACAGTGATAAGAAAGAAAATGCGGTATATCGTCGTCTTTGATACGCATAGCCCAAAATCCATTGACTGTGTCGTTCGTTGGGCTCATCAGTTGTCATCGATACAACTTTATAAATTGGAATTTTTTTCTCCTCTGTGTATTTTTTGAAGGCGCTGTAAACACCGTCACCTCGTGTTTTCTTCTTTAGAGGTAATATTGTTAATAACTCCTCTTTTACACTCACATCCTTAAAAAACATTCTTATAAATGCAAATTTGAGAAATATCAATCATGTCTGTAGATTCGTCAAACTGCAAGGAAAAGCAAATACAGTTAGTAAGATCTTGTGTTAGCTAATCAGCTAGATCAGAATTCATCATCTCTATATGGCGTGTGACAGTTCTACTATAAAGTTATAGTTCTTTAGTTGCGGAAATAAATCTTGTAAATAAAATAAGTTTGTTTTGTTTAAAGCTGGGCTTTTATTACGTAAAACTGAACCACCAAATTGACTATGCTGATAGTTACACGCTTGGATTAGCAAATTCCACAAAATGGTGCACAAAATGGAAAGAATTTCGGGACTATTAGACCATCACGTTTTGGATTACTAAATCATGCCCGGGAGGAAATAAAAGGTAGGCTCTCATTTAGTATTTATTTTTTGATCCTTGGATGTATTTCTGTTGTACAGTATTAAGAAAATGGCAGCGTTAGAACTAGCAAAAGCTAAAAGAACAACAGTTCGAAAATTAACAACCCAGTTAATTAATCAAATTGATGCTAAATTAAAGTCAGGAGAGGAGCTTGATGAGCAGGATTTAAGAGATGATTACGAGCTCTTAATAGAAAGAAGTAACGAACTAAAAGCTCTCGACAGTGAAATCGAAATTTCCATTGCAGTTGATCAAATGGAAAAAGAGGTTACGGCGAGTCAGGAATATAAAGCGAAATGTTTGAAATACTCAAGTAGAATATTACGTTACCTTGAAAGCAAAACTAAGATTGAGTCAGCTTCAAGTGATTCGCATAATCAAAGCACGAATGTCTCTTTAAATGAAAATTTAAGAAATCAATGTTCAGTTAAATTGCCAAAGTTAGTAATAGAAAAATTTTCCGGAGATCCGAAACATTGGCAAAATTTTTGGAATAGTTTTGAAAGTATGATTGATAAAAACGAAAGCATTTCTAAAGTTGAAAAATTCGCATATCTTAAAACCTTTTTAACTGGTCAAGCTGCTAATGTTGCTTCAGGAGTCGAATTATCTAACGATAATTATGACAACTGCGTAAAAATTCTAAAAGATAGGTTCGGGAAAAGAGACATCATTATAAATTCCTTTATGAATAAAATACTAAATTTGGAAGAAGTTAAAAATTCTTCTAATGTTTCTGCGTTACGCAGAATTTATGATGAGCTTGAAATCTCTATTCGACATTTAGAAGCAATAAACTTTACATCAGGCTCTTTCGGACATTTGTTAATGCCTATTTTGCAAAAAATCTTGCCCCACGATCTAATTTTGGAATTTAACAGGCAAAGAGATGAAGGCGACGTTGACATCTCTAAATTCATTTTATTCTTAAAGAAGGAGGTCGAATGTCGCGAAAGTACTTTATTGGCTTGCGGTGAAAATAAAACGTTTACTAATTATTATAATCAGAAAGCTGTAAATAAAAGACACAACAGAAATACACCCACGGCTAGTGCATTTAACTCTACAGTACAGCGAGTATGCATCTTCTGTGAGAAACACCACGATTCTTTTAAATGCTGTAAAGGGGTAACTGAGAAAATAAATATTCTCAAAGCACATAATCGATGTTTTAAATGTTTTAAGAAATTCCATTTGAGTCGTTTTTGCAGAGATAAAAATGTATGTAGTAAATGTAACGGCAAAAATCATCATGAATCTATCTGTTTGAAAGGTTATGAGGAAAAATCAAATTCATGCAATTTATCTGAAAATGAATCAATCGCCACGAGTTCGAAAAAGGAACCTTTAGTGTCAAATGTTAATACTAACACTTTGGTTTCTCAGAGTAATATTTCTGTTTCAAAAAATACTTTATTGCAAACATGTACTGGTTTAGCTTGCAACGAAAATGAAACTCGTATTATTCTTGATCAAGGTAGCGAAAAATCGTTTATTATAGGTACCTTAGCGCGATCTTTAAAATTAGGACCTATCCGAAATGAAACATTGTCGGTTTTTTCGTTTGGAACTAAGAAACCAATAGTTCAAAATTATCCTGTGGTCGTAATTTAATTAAGAGATAGAAATGAAAAGAATAAAATAAAATTGGAATGCCTAGTGACTAGCACGATATCAGCTTGTCCCATAAAGAGTCCCAGACATAACACGCTCGAAAAAATGAAGGGCTTGTAAAATGAAGCGCTTAGGTTTACATTCAGCAGATTTAAGTGTAAACAACAATGAAGAATTACAACACGTGGGAATATTAATTGGCGCCGACCGATTCTGGGATGTAGTACTTACAAGTCGGAAACGTATAAATAAACATATCCAAGCCGTAAATTCCATTTTTGGATGGCTGTTAGTGGGGAATGAAAAAAAATAAACGAAAGGAATGTAACGAGAAGCACGTAGCAGTAATGGTAGGAAATGCCCCGATAACAGATGATTTAAGTGTGTTTTGGAAACTCGATTCAATGGGAATAATAAATGAAGGGCAAAATGAATTTAATCAAACTGATAATGACCTAATCAGACGTTTTGAAAGAGATATACGGTTTAAAGACGATACGAATGTTAACTATTGTGGAAATCTACTATGGAAGAATTAGGAAATAATTTTGATATCGCAAAAAGGCGATTTGAATTTTTAAAGCAAAAATTACAGAAAACTCCAGAAATATTGGAAAAATATAGGGGAATTATTGAAGAACAGTTAGGGGAAAAAATAGTCGAAGAATGCCCTAATGAAATTAAACCTTCGCAGTATTATATCCCGCACCGTGCTGTAATTCGCGATTCCGAGACTACTAGTGTCCGTGTAGTTTTCGATGCTTCTTCGAAGACCGGAAAGTTCAAATCCTTAAACGAATGTTTAGAAACCGGTCCAAATTTGAATCCGAATGTTCTTGACGTGATCCTGAGGTTTCGTGAACCTGAAGTAGCATTTTGTGGGGACATAGAAAAGGCATTTTTAATGATTAGCATTGCAGAAGAAGACAGGGATTACTTAAGATTTCTTTGGTTTGGGAATGATGAGAAATCATGTAATATTATGCGCATGTGTCGGGTTCCGTTCGGAACAGCGGTTAGTCCTTTTTTGTTGGCTGCCACAATAAAATATCACATTAAAGGGTATAAAGAGGACCGTCTCGAGAGTTTTAAAATGCTTAATTCTTCTATTTACGTTGATGACTTATTTTATGGAGGTAGAAATGTAGAAGATGCATACCGATTGTCTGTAGATGCTGTAAATATTTTTCGGGATGCGGGTATGAATTTGAGAAAACTAAAATCGAATTCAGATGAATTAAATACATTATGGATGAAATCAAATATTAAAGGGGAAGATGAGGTCAATAAAGAAACAAAATTTTTGGGCATGATTTGGAATCCTAGTAACGATGTAATAAAGATAAACACCAAACCAGTTCAGGAGTCAATTGGAAATGGTGAAGGCGACACAAAAAGACTGATATTGAAAACTGTCGCCAAAATATTTGACCCTATCGGATATTTGCAACCATTTATAGTTCGTGTAAAAATAATATTGCAAGACATTTATCTTCTGGGTTTAGAGTGGGATGCTGCACTTCCCATCGATATCAAGAAAAGGTGGATGAACTGGTGTGCGGAAATGAAATGTTTAAAAATCCCCGAATTCCCTAGAAAATTCTTTCACAACATTAATTACACGCAGCTGAGCGTTCATATATTTTGTGATGCGACACCTAGAGCTTTTGGAGCAGTGGCATATTTTAGATACGCTGATGAAAATGAGGAAATTAAAACGAGTTTCATAATGGCAAAAAGTAGAATAGCTCCCCTCAAACAATTAACTCTCCCTAGATGTGAGCTAATGGGAGCTGTTGTAGCTGCTCGCTTAGCTAAATATTTAAAACAAGTCTTGCCTATGTTAAGCAACAATATTACCTTTTGGAGTGACTCCCAAATAACGCTCCATTGGATAAGGAAATCACCAAATGTCTGGAAGCCATTTGTTGGCAACCGTGTAGCAGAAATCCAAGCAATTTGCAACGCTAACCAGTGGTACCATTGCAGTAGCAAAGAAAATCCGGCAGATCTATTGTCTCGAGGGGAACGAGCTGAGGCCATCATCTCCAGTCCGTTGTGGCAAAACGGACCAAGTTGGCTTCTCCAGCCTGAAAATGTGTGGCCTAAGAGACCAAACATGGAGGCAAATGAGGAGGAGATATCCGTGGAAAAAAGAAAAACTCATAATGTCCTACAAGTTGCCATCGACAACAAAAACAGAGAGCAAAATTCGAATTCATTGATCGATTTAAATCGGTTTAACAAATTAGGCAAGGTATACCGAATAACAGCGTGGATATTCAGGTTCATCAACAATTCTAATGCTAAATCCGAAAAACTTTGTGGACCATTAACCGCTTCTGAAATAATGAAAGCTGAAAAATATTGGATTAAAAATACTCAATTTCATTATTTCGAAAAGGAAATTCTCGATTTATCTCAAGGAAGGGCAGTTGACAAAGGGTCCAACATCTACTCATTGAATCCTGAGCTCGACGAAGACGGCCTTCTGCGGTTAAAAGGCAGAATACAATTTGCAGACTGTTTGGAATCTGCCAAGCATCCATGGATACTTCCGTCAAAGTGTCGATACGTCGATTTGTTAATTTTCAACGCACATGAGAGAGTATTTCATTCCGGAGTGGACTCAACTCTGACGCACCTACGTGAAAAATTTTGGGTTGTCAAAGGCAGACAGCGAATAAAATCCTTGTTGAACAGATGCGTGATTTGCAAAAGATACAGTGCTCGCCCTGGAGTTCAAGATATAGCTCCACTTCCTCCAGATCGAATTCTCCAGTCACCACCGTTCGCTGTAACTGGATTGGACTATGCTGGACCATTTTTCTCTAAAGAGAGCAACAATAAACATTACCTTTTAGTATTCACTTGTGCAGTAACGCGTGCTATTCATTTAGAACTGGTAACTTCGATGAATACTGAAGTTTTCTTATTGGCCTTTAGACGATGTATTCAGTTATATACAGTCACAACGCAAAATCATTCAAGCGCGCAGATACTGAACTCAAAAAACTGTGGACTTGCATTTCTGATCCCTCTGTAAAGAATTTCTTCTCTTCATACAGCATTCATTGGAAATATATAATTGAAAGAGGAGCATGGTGGGGAGGATTTTGGGAAAGAATGATCAGAACGATCAAAATAAGTCTTAGAAAAATTGTTGGCCGTTCATCGCTCTCTCTCAATGAACTAGAAACAGCGTTCGTTGAGATTGAAGCCATGATCAATTCCAGGCCCATCACTTATTTGTATAGTGAACCCTCAGAACCCTCTCCACTCACTCCTGCACACTTTCTGATAGGTAGACGTTTGCTATCCCTTCCTCCAAGTAGAATATCTAAGGATGATTTATCAGGATCCAGAAAATCTATTGTGAAAAAATTCAAACATCAGCAAAATATATTAAATAATTTTTGGAAATGCTGGCGAAAGGGTTATTTATTAAATTTAAGATCTGCTAATATGTGCCAGCAAAATTCAAAGGCAACTGAATTCAAACCAAATGACATAGTATTAATCTATGAAGAACGCTATCCTAGAAATATGTGGTCTCTAGGTAGAATCATAGAGATTTTCCCAGGAAGGGATGGAAAAGTTCGCTCATGTTCGATCAAAACTGGCACTGGACTAATAAGAAGGCCAGTACAGTTAATTTACAACTTAGAGCTCAATGATTGAGTCTTAAAAAATTTACAGTATGATATTCACAAGATTGAAACTTTCTTTTTTGTTTTCATTATTGTATTCTTTAATTGTTATGTGCTAATAGTATACTTATTCTTCTATTCTTTGTATTAATAGTTTAGTCAAGAAAGCTTTGTACAGAAAACTTGTTTAGAAGATCATATGTAAAAATATGGTAATTACTTTATTGCATTGTGATTAATGTAAATTCAAATGATGGAAATTGGTAAGTATTGTTATAAACTCTATGTTAAGAGTTTAGGTGGGGAGTGTTACGAAACGCCTATAGAGGGCGCTGTAACCCGCCTGTTTTTCTTGAGTGTAGTTGTAATCTGTACTTTTTGAGATGTGCTTAACTTGAATAAGAATGTCTGTAAGGGAGTAGCCGGCCCTGATAATTAGCGGCAAATTAATACCACATTTCAGCAATCTTGTAAATAAAATAAGTTTGTTTTGTTTAAAGCTGAGCTTTTATTACGTAAAACTGAACCACCAAATTGACTATGTTGATAGTTACACGTTTGGATTAGCAAATTTCACAATGGCGTGTGACAGTTCTACTATAAAGTTATAGTTCTTTAGTTGCGGAAATAATTTCATTTCTGTTCTTTAATGAATCAGTTTGGCTATTGAGCATGATATGACTGATTCTATCGATATTGATAGTGCTATTAAAGATTTTGCTATGAGGAAAAGTAGAAAACTGAAAGTTTAAATTAAGAAAGGAGTTTAATTTCTATTTCTAATAGATAACAAAAGAGATAATCAAAAAGAAAAGTTATAATTATTTTTACCAATTATTTCTTTTCAATAAAAGATTAAATAAATTGTTACCTACATTTATTTATATTACAATATATTTTTTATTCTGAAAGTTGTTAAAAATGATTTTCTTCAATGAAAAAAATATTTATTATAGTGCCACAGTCAATTATGTTTAAATAATATTTATTAATATTTTCAATTAACAATAAATTTTTTCAAAGTAAAAACACTGTTATTAGATAATAATTGCTTAATATTAGAAAGTAAACATAATTTTCGTAATTAAATTTTGTTTGAGTTTGTAAGAGTTTTAAATTTTGGAGAAAATAAAATTCTCTTTGCAGCTTAATATTTTCTCTGCACTAGAAAATTTCATCTCTATAATAATATCACATTTTGTAGCAGGAAGGGGCGGCAAATTTAGTATCTGCCCTGAGCGGCAAAAACCTATGCTACGCCACTGCATGAAATTGCTTCATTTTTTTAAAACAGTTAAAGTAACTAATTGATCTAAATTCACAAATACCTCAAACTTTCATACTGCGAGGTAATCCAGAAGGTAACAATATGCAAAGTACTATATTGATATATCGATTAATAACATTGATGATGCTTTTTTCATATCTTCAAACTCTTTCAAAATAAGACCACTACTCAAGCATATGCATTGAATAACAATGATTCTTCATTCATAATTTTGTATTACATTTAGTCATCAATTAAACATGTTGCTAAATAAAATTTTAAAAAAGTGAGACAAAACTTTATTTTTTTTTTCATTTTTTAGTTAATCCAAAGTGATTATTTTTCAGTTATATAAAACTAAAATGATAACACGTGGGATGACAAAACACGTATTTTATTGAAGACATTTTGGTGTTTGGAACATAAAATAAAAGTAGCGAATCAAGGGTTTCGAAAGGCGTATACAATTTTAAAGGTCCCGAAAATTGCTGTTGCAAGTTATCGAAAAATAACAAGATGTGATTTTTGTGTAAATGTCACTAAACTATACAAATTTCCATTATTCATCCAACAATGAATGTTTGTTTTATGCTGAAGCGTCCCGATTTTCAATTTGTATGAAACGGTCGTGTGTGGACGCTATCAAGGAAGCTCTGGATGTAAACAAAAAAAGTCTGGAGAACAAAGCCTGGGAGCAGTGCTTCACTCGTAGTGCGGAGTCGGCCCTTCCTTTCATTTTTACCTCCATGGGATACCTACGTGGTATTTAGAGATAAGCAAAAACGCTTTCGCTTACCCAAAAAGCTGCTTTGTTTGCCTTTCCTTCTCTTCCAAAAGGAGTAATAGATTGACAACTGATATACTTTTTACAGCTGCGTAAAGTAACTAAAGGATAGAGAGGGAAGTAATTTCTTGCACGAACTAAGAACTGACCTACAGAAAGTCCTTTTATACAATTGTTTTTATTTGTATTTTATCAATTCTTCTTTTCATCGAAATAAAAAGGCACTAAGACATATGCTTGTTTTAGTACCTATTTATTTCGATTTTAACTGAATAATTCCCCTGAATACGTGATGTATGACTGCAGAAAAGGCGGGACTGATGCTTATCTGGGCGAGTGTTCTGCCCTAAATAGTTTTTATTGCATTATTAAAAGTATTGGAGAGCTCGTCGCCTAATGATCTGATGGTCAATGGCCTGGCATTTGTTTAATAATTTAAATAATTCTTAAGACCCGTTCGCTGCCAAACGGTTAAATAGCTGAAAATTGCTAGATCGACCATTGCTCAAATCCTCAAAGAAATTCCTGCATGAGAGTTTTCATACTTTTCCCCATGCGTAATATGGGCACGAGCCAGTTCCATTTAGAAAGCTTCCCAGGAAGGCATTCCTTTTTTTAGGCAAACAGCTTTCGTATGCTTTGTCGTAACCAAAATAATCCAGTCCAAAGCAATATTTAAAAGCTACAAACAGAACAAGAATTATTTTCAAATAAAAATACCAGGGTTTTATTTGGAACAACATTAATGAAGTTTAAAAAATTATTCTGAAACTATTACAGATTGCTCCTGTTAGCTTTTTGTTACTACGCCACCATATATTTTACATATGTTTTTCATCCTTCATCATGTCATCATCAGTTATACCAAGTCCATGAAGGAGTAAAACACAACAATATCTTAAAAAATTGATGATAATATATGAAAATACTGTTCACATGTATTTACATCTAATGCGTGCAGCGACAAGTAGAAATGAACATGAAATTTAGGTAAATATGCTTACCTAGGTAAAGACCTTTCATCTGCTTTACCATTACTTATTATTTGATGACTTACAGTCAAAGAGCTGAAAAAGCAGACAAAAGTACGTACGAAGTAAAGTTATTACCCGTTGTTTGAATTCTTCCGCAAGACCCACTTTATCACTGAGTGAATTTCCGAAAATTTTAAGGATTTTTCCTAATTTTACAACATAATAAATAAAAAAAAATCACGAATTTTTCTTATTTCTATTGAAGTTTGGATATGGTTTCCAATGTTTAAATGCTTTTAATATTTGCCGGCATCTTGAACAATCCATTTTGGAATACAAACCATGTTACATAATAGCAGATTAGTTCACCGACGATCAAGCGGTGCCGGTATGCCATCTGTTATCCCTGATTTCTGGTAGTTCGACCGTGGTTCGAATAGCAGCGAATGGTCCGTTTTCATAAGTGATTTCCCTAATATATAGCATGATACAAGCCAGTTTCACTTAGAAAGTCCTCAACGAAAGCAGTTCTCCATTTATGCTGGTAGCCCTTGTGTGCTTTGTCGTAATAAATAACCAAACCAATGATGATAACAGATACATCTGTTGCGTATAACGTATTAAATTACACTATCATCTTATAAATCAAGACCTTGATCTCTTACAACGGTTCTGTTAACGCTGGTAGGCTTGATTGTTTGAAAATAAATATAACTTAATACGTCGTTATCTAACAAGTTCTTTGAAAGAAAGTGTAAGTGAAAATACTCGGTTGCGAAAAATTCACCGAATTTCACGATTTATCTCTGGAGATGTTCCTTAATTTTAAATTATGCTCTCCTTCCCGCGATGAAATAACTTATACTGCACAAAACAATATTTAAATACTCAACAAGAAGTGTCATAGTTTAAAAATTATTGAAGACACAAAATTTACTTCCCTGAATCTTTATATAAAATAACACACTATCCCTAATATTTGCAGACGATTTTAAATCCGTTTTAATTATGCTTAATTTCAACGCATTTAATAAAGTGATGACTTAATATATAGCGTGATTATTAAAAAAATATAAGTATAATTTGAACGCATTCTTTTTCTATGATTAAGTTCTATAAATTACTCCAAGTAAATATCAGTTCAGCGTTCAAGATTTTAAGCAGTATATTTCAAAATCGATAACTGAGGCAGTTTTAACGATATCCTTAACGCTCTCTGAAAAATATAGAATGATCTTTCCACGTTCTGGCATAACCCTTAGCTGAATATTATTAATAGTATTAGTAAAATAATTTATCTTTCGAATTATATTTAGCGAAGAGCCAAACATTGCGCTTGAGGAATTTTTCGTTGAATGCACTGACTCTTTATGGTTTCCGGACTCTACAGATGGCTGTTGAGGGCTATTGAAAGCATTCAAGGTTTTATTGGCTTGATTGGCTAACAAAAATTGACGCTTTCAACGTTATTGAAAGCTTTCAACGTTTTGTCCTCCTAAATTGCTTGAGACAGGGGGTATCTATATCCAAAACCTGTCCAACTTTGCAGACGACACACAAGCGGGAAAAAATTCAGAATGACATTACCTTAATCTTTAGGTTTGCAAAGTATTTGAATATAATCGATGTATATGCACATTTTGTACTGTAGAAATAACATTTTGATGAATTCACTCATTATTGTGTCATGGTGAATCTGTAAATGTTACTTCGTTTTCTGGGGTAAAAAATTAACCGTTGTAATGCAGAAGAATTAAATGTTCTCCCCAAAATGAAAACTGACTATCTGCCCAAATGGAGTAGTGGCGCCCTCTTTTTTCAATATTGATGGTAATCGAAAAAACGCTGAAAAAACAAAAGTGATATTCGGAAAATATTTAAGAATAATATGATAAAGTATACCCTTTTATAAAACCAGCAGAAGTTTGAGGATATATTCTATGTAGTGGCACACTTTTGCAGTACTTCACTGCACTTTTTATGCGATAACATACCACTAAGTTTGCTTGTGTTAAAAGAATATGTCAACAAACTGCCTTAAATCTACATTTCAATGAGAATACCTACTAATATTAAGTTTATGAACGTTACAATATTATTAACATTGCAAAAACTAGCCTGATATCTTCATTTCTCTTCCTTGCAACTTCAATCTTGCTATTCTTATTGCTGTCTCTCCTACTTAAATCATCCATACATAACTAGAGATGTAAAATGTGTATCTGGCTCAGTTCGTATCATGAATGGAAACTTTATTAATAATACATACTTTTATTAAAACGAATAGTATGTCATCTGCTACTTACGATTTTGTGACTTTTGAAACAGTTAAATTTCGAAAATGAAATTAATTTCTTTATTCAAGGGCAATGAATCAAAATAATTACATTTTAATCCTGTATTTCTAATTATCGACAAATCGAAAAAATTTGGTCAAAGAGTGCGTTGGAGAATTTCAATAAATTTCTGTTTAAATATGGCAACAGGGTTATTATCCCGAAATTTGAAGGGAGCGTGAAAAACGGCGGGATGTTAGACACGTCTTAAATGTTTGTATGCGTTGTTTGCCAAATTTTCTTGTCTTTTTTTTGTTGCAGTTTCTCTGTTTGGGGGAGATTTTAGCAATAATAGTAACAATAATATAAAAAAACAGACAAAGTTTCTTCATCTTAAGATTAGAGAGTTTCAATCGAAGACATTCAGAGCTTTTTATTTACCGGATGATATCGAATTCCAGTAAAGAGAATATTTTTTCGTATGGTATGAACTTTTCATAAATCAATAGATTTTTATTTATATGTATCTATATAGGTCAAATATTATGCAGCTGAAGTTCTAAATTTAAGTGTAGACTTTGATTACGGTATATATATATATTGAATTTTTTTTTTATGCTTTTAAGGTACTTTGTTTACAGAATTATTGCTATGATAAAATACCGTTGTGTTTTTTCCTTTCGAACCCGTTTTTTGAGAGGGGGTTGAATTACCATTTTTTTAAAAAAATTTTATGTATGGAGTTATCAGAAATATTTGTCAAACCTTCCGCGTTTTAGTTCATTTCTGTAACTCGTACAAAATCTCGTTGGATTCCGTTGTTGATATTAACATAGAAGTATCTTTTTAGAAAGAAATGATACTAGGCGAAATTTTATTCAAAATCCTGAGCAATAGTTGTTAAATCTGATTCTGACTTCCAATTTTTTTAATAACTCATTGCATGCATGTGTTTGCCAAAATTAGCTTGCTTAGGAGTTTTGGCTTTTTTTCCCTTATTGTTAATATGCACTTATAAACAAATCTTTTATTTATGATATCTGAAAGTTTTTAAGTGCTTTGCAAGTTCTATTCTTCCAAAACTTAAGTTTTGCTGCACGGAAAAAGAAGCCTAAGAGAATTTGATTTAATCAGTGATGAGTTTTGGATGACTGTGGTAATTTCCAGTAACTGAGTTTCTGAAATAAGGTCTGATCACATTTTGTTAAAGAAATATATGCAAAAACTTTTATCAGAGAAACACTTCAAACCTTTTACTTCAAAAGTTGTATCTTAATTATTTCTTAAGTTTGAATTTAGTATAGAAAATTTTTGTTTTCTAATGGTTGAATTTCCATGAAGCCTCGATTTTTACACATTTTGCAGAGATATCTATCATCTTAAAATTTCAATTATTTATAACTTTTCCCTTTCTTATTTAACAATAATGTCTATAACTTTGTGTGTCTGAATTACTAGATTATGTACAAGAGTTTCTTCTATTATCATAAAATAATCTAGCAGATTATATAGTATAGCTATGTGGTAATTTAAGTAGGTATATATTTAAGTAGGTAGCGTTTCAGTTTGCCAACCAGTCCTTATTATCCTCCTTTTTTGAAAACTAAGCAAATGCTTAAAGCTAATTTTTAGATTATAAAGTATATCATTTTACAGTCTGAGCTTATAACCTTAAAAATACTTACATAGTTATATACTTATAAGCAGTTACATAGTATTTTTTCTTACTTCTTTTTCTTTTTTCCAATTTTATTTTTTTGTAGAAATTCTGTAACCTAATCTTAAAAAATTACCCAACAGAGAGATAAAATAAAAAGCTGGAGGAAAGAAAAAGGAAATAGACAGCTAAAGGGAAAAAAGAGAAAATTTATTTTTGTACATGGCTCACTAATAAAGTATTTGTAATTTAGCTTAAGATATCAAATTTGGATACTGTTCTGTTATTGGAACCGACTTTGAAAATGTATGTGTGTATGTGCATATATATATGTATGCACTCACATTTATACGTACATATATTCATGCATACATACATTTCTATTCTTCTTATTTCCCGTCCTGATAAAAGAACAGTATCCAAACTTGAATCACTTATGCTTTGAAGATGATATAAATGACTCCCATTTGATTGAACAGTTAAGTTAATATTGTTTCTAAGAATAGAATGGGTATCCAGTATATATATAAAAAAAAAAACATCAAATTAAATATTTTTCATAATTGCAACTTTTTAAAAAATTTATTTTCAAGCTTTAAGTTTTAATTATCAAATATTAGGGCAGTATATATATATATATATAATTTATAACAAAATTAAGGAACAATTTTTTTTTGCCAAGCAACAAAAAGCTGTTCATTATTATTTTAAACAATTTTTATGCTTTTAAAAATAAAAATCTGCAAATTTTAGACTGAGTTATGTAATCTTATAATAACTGAAAAGTTTTCAGTCGTAAGATTATACAACTGAAGTAGTATTTGCAATGAGAAAGTATTGAAAAATTTAATTGATATGAAATCTTGGTTTAAAATTTGAAGTACATTTATGATTAATTTAGTCCTAATTCCTTCTTTTGTGTCTTTCATGGTAGTTCATTACATTAAACTTCAGTTTATATTTGTTGAAAATTAGAAAAATTGTGTTATGGATTTGGGACATCAGATCATTGGTTTCATGATTTTTACACATCACATAAATTATAATACTGTATTTATAGTATCTTCATTATACAGTTTGTTACATGATTAAAATTAATGGGAATTTTCATAATAAACCATAGTTTTGCATAATCGTATTCTTCTGTTATTGGAACCAGATTTATAAATGCGTGTATGTGTTTTGTATGCATGTATCTATGCATGCACGAATGAATGTGTGTTAATACACGTGCATGTACACACATACATACATATTCACACATGCATACATATATACATTTTTGAATCTGGTCTTGATAACAGAAGAGCAACATTATGCATAATTAAAAAATGTTTACTTTCTTCTAGAACATTCTACACTTTTATATATAACTTCTGTAGCTATTTACAAGTATTCAGTCACTTCTGATATATTCCGTTTATTGTATAAATGTTACTCATTAATTTCAGCATTAATTTATATAGAATTTTATTAAAATAAACTTCAGATCTGTTCACCTGTTAAGTATTTAGTTTTAATTTATAAATATAAAAAAAACCCACTTATATTCAAGTTTTTTTTTACTTATTAATATTTTCTCTCCTTTCTCTTGTTTAATTTATAAAAGATGTTAAAAAGTAACTAAATATAAATAAATGCCTGCCTTTTTTGAATTTTGAAAAGGACGGGTGTGTGCGTAATGATCATCTAGCAATGGAGAAAGGGTTGCATGGGGGCGTATAAAAGGGTAAGAACCCCATCTGCTAGATGATTTTTATGGTAACCATTGTCTGTTTACCTTATGTTAGATGATGCTACAATTTATTTGGTGTTTATATGTTAGTAAAAAATATAAAAAAATATGCATTTTAATTGTTCAATTTTTACATTTCAACATATGCTGCATTTTTAAAATCTAATTTTATCAATTTTTATATTCAAATTTATATGTGCTGAATGCATTTAAATTTTCAAAATATGTAAATTTAATCAAGAATGTATTAATAAATTGTTGTTGCACAGATTTTAAAATAGTTACTACATGTATTCAAATTTTGTTTATCTTTTTTAATTGCTCTTGCTACTGATCTAAAAGTCAACTGAGCATTTCTTTGGTGGTATTCGTAGCGAGAAAATATTGAAAATTGAGCAGATCTGATATTTTGCATGCCCATGTTGGTTTGAAACTTGAATTATTGCAACTATGATTAATTTAGTCATAATTTCTTTTTTTGTCAAGCATCAATCTTTCATGGTAGTTCGTTACATTAGACTTCAGTTTTATATTTGTTGAAAATTAGGAGAATCTTTGTATGGATTTAGGACATCAGGTCATTGGTTTATGACTTGCATATCGCACAAATTATAATACTGTACTAGTGAGCAAGCCTGCCAGATGAGTGGGTTGTAGCTAATGTAAAATTTATAAGTTCTGTGTACCCATGAAAAGCAAATGTATAAGTGAAGTATTTATTTGACAAATTTTTCATTCACTATTGATACAGGAAAAGTGTCTTTGATGCATTCTAAATATTGCTAGTTTCTGTAGAATGTTTTTATACTAGCAATTACACATGCAAGCTACATGTGAAGAATTTGTTTTCAACATTATTCTACTTTCTATGCTTATATAGGACATTTTATCCCTATAAAACACTTTCTTTCTCCAGTGGTTTTTCAGCTTTTCAACTGTTACTATAATTATTACTAGTGGGTTGCAGCCAAAGCAAGATTTGTAACTTATATGTACACCTGAAAAGCAAATGTACGAAAACATTTCAGTATGAATGCAATCAGTTCATTCTTTCGAAGCAACAAGTTAAATTTTCAAAATTTTTTATTAAGAAAATCTGTAATTTGAAAGCGAGCAGTAGCACTTTTCGAAATAAAGCAGATTTTTATATCTAGCATTCGAGACTGTTGCCGCTCAGGAAAGTGAGAGCGCAAATGAGAGTTTTCAAAGTTTTTGATTAATATCTCAGCTAATTAAAGTTGTATGAAGATGAGAAGGATCGAAATGGCTTCCCACAAATTTTTGGAATCTGGGGGGTGGGGAACACCTCTCTTGAAGCTCAACTTCCTTCCGTTCTGTAGGAAATAATGCCAAACAATCAGACAGAAAAGCACAGATTTTAATAGTGTAGATTATAGTATCTACATTATTTCAGATTTATCTTTTTTCATCCATCAAGTGGTAATATTAACCAATTGATCATAGCATGAATCACTGTTTCAGTAATCCTGAAATTAATTTGTTCAAGAAAAATCTTAAATCATTTTCTAATTTATTTTGAGTAATCTATTCTTCTGCAGACAGAGGTTTGTCTATTGCAGGAAACTTATTTACTGCCTTATTTTCTTTTAGATCTGCTATATTTTCTTAAAAGCTGATGTTACATGTTTTAATATCAGTTAATTCAAAATGAAGTAGAGCTACCATTATGATCTCATTATAAAAGTTTAAATGTGTATTTCAGTTTCATAATTAATAAGGCCTAAAATTTACAAATATCAATATATATGAGAAAATTATTAAAATCACTGCATATAGTTATTTTGGCTGTTGCCATCTAGCTTATATTATTGCTCATTGATGGTAATTCCAGATTATGATGTACTACACAAGATATGCAAGACTGTGAAAAAGAAGTTTTTATAAAAGGAAAACAAAGGAAAGAAAAACTGATTTTACAGCAATTCTCTAAGAATTGTGGATGAAGATTTGCTTACTTGATAATGAAATGTCAACAGAAGAGAGAAAAATTTTAGTTTAGTCATATTGATAAGGAGTTTTTATTAAATAATCAGTATATAAAAGTAATAAAACCAATGTAATGATTTTGAATAGTGTTAAAAGTAAATATTAGATTTTTTATTTTTTTCTGTCATGAGAGAAAGAGCTTCCTAAGACTAAATCTTATTCATGTTAAATTAAAAGATATATTTACAAAAAAATTACCAATGTATTCCTTCGACTACCAAAATATCTGGTTGTAATGAAAGTTTTCTGCCAGAAAACATTCTTAGGAAAAAACATGAAAGCAGTACCCTTGAGTAGTAATCCCCACTCAAATCTATGGTTCTCTCCCAAAGTTTAGTAGTTTTTCAAAGCCTTTGGGCCAGAAAGTTCAAAAATTGATCAACTTCATATTGGATGTCCTGCACAGAATGGAAGATAGCACCAGTAAGATGTAACTGCAGGTGGGAAAAAAGGTAGGATTATCTTGATGGAGTGTTACCTTTTTGCACCGGAACTCAGTTCAACATTGAAAATGTTGAAGAGCAGCGTCAATATGGACTAGCATTTCGCTGAACACCTTACTGTCGAGGGTTTTACCTTTTCGCAGGTACTCTTTGTGGGTAATACTGTGGCCACCAGGTACAAGGCATGGTCTTTTTGTTAGCAAACTGCACTTAGCGATTGAACTTGTATGTGAAGTTTATGTAATACAGTCGCACGGCTAATGGACATGGCACTAATGTCTAACTCCTTAGCAAGCTCTTGGGTGCTTGCATACTGATCTTCCAGAAGTTCTCGCAGACAGGCCTCATCACTATCAGTAGGTCGGCCGGAGCGCTCTGTTTCTAGAATGTCATAGTCTTTGGTTTTTGAACTTTCGGTACCAAACCTTCACAGTGTTATGAGACAACATTAGTACGTAAAACTATACACATGATTTGGTAACATTCTGTAGCTGACTTTTTGCAACAGAACTGGAAGTAAATGAAGGTTCTAATCTGGTAGTGTGATAGTTCCATTTCAGACGCCTTGTGCTTAATGATAACGATATTATTTTACAAATTTCACAATACAGTGTTCTAAAGCAAATCTCTTTCTTTGAAATGCCAAAAATCGTTTTACAAAATATGATTAAACACACCAGTGCGGTCTGTTTGTACAGTCGATATTTGTGATGGCAGGAAACTTTCATTAAAACCCTATATTTAGCAGTTCAGAGGAGAAAATCAGATTCGAACTATTTATGCTTTGAAGTTGATATAAATGACTAGGATTTGATTTAACAGTTAAGTTAATATTACATCTAAGGATGCAGAAGATATCCAATGTTAAATAAGTATCAAATGAAATATCTAAAAACTTGGAAAGTTTCTAACTTTTTTCAATCTCAAGTTTTCTATTAGCTACCCATGAATTGAACCAAGTTCTTGATATCTTAATTAATTTTTAAAGTGTCACTGGTTTTTTTTTTTTAATTGCAGGTATTCAGACTAATACCTGCAATTAATTCAGGTAATAATTTTTGCAGTGAATGTGAGTTTCTAGGCTTTCAGTAAATAAAATTTATATATATTAAATATCATAAAATTGATTTTGTAAAAAAATAATTTCAAAAAAATTTTTTTTTCAAAAGAATTTATCTTTCAGGAATCAGTCTTGCATCAGCACTTAAAATTTAAAAATAAACACATACTAATATTCTAAGTTTTGTGGTTGTAGTTAATTCAGGTAGATTCTGAATTAAATACAACCACACTGAATTAATATACCGTGAAATATGTTTAGCGCGAAAACGCTTAAGACGAAGTATCGGTTAACGCGAAATAATACAATGAAACGAAATACTAATTAAATACGAAATTTAAAATAATACGAAATAATTAAATTTCATCATGTTCTTGTGGATGTTTTTATTTTATTGATTTTTATTAAATACATGCATATATATATAATTATATAAATAAAATGTACTCCAATAAACTTAATTTTATTGAATATATGTTTTTGGGGGGGGCAATATTCTTTAACACGAAATTCTTTTAACATGAAAAAATATTTCAGTTCCCTCAGTTTCGTGTTAAACGAATTTCACTGTATATATTTAATTATTTTACTTATGAGTTATATGAGGTCATATATTGGTGAAAAACATCTCCAGCAATATTTGCTAACTTTTATTTATTGTTACATTGAATATTCTTTCTAACAATCCATAAATATTTGGTTGTAATGAAAGTTTTCCACCAGAATACGTTTTTAATAATGTCGGGGGGGGGAGCATGAAAACAGTGTCTTTAGTGCAGATAATAATCACCACCCAAATCTATGATTTTCTACCAGTGTTTTGATAGTTTTTCAAAGCCTTCGGGCCAGAAACGTGTGGTTGCGAGTCCAAAAACAGATAAGGCTCGTTGTGGACATCCTGTACCTGTCCTGAATGAAAGCACCAGCAAGATGTAGTTGTATGTGTGAAAAAAGGTAGAAATCCTAAGTAGCATTGTCAGGGCTATATGGTGGGTGTGGCAAACGATCCCATTTGAGTCTCTACAGAGTCCATCTGGTGAATGCAGACACATGTAGTCTTGCATTATCTTGATGGAACATTACCTTTTGTGCCGGATCTCTGTTCAATGTTTTTCCTTGATAGCAGCATCAACACGGACTAGCATCTCGCTGTACACCTTTACTGTCGAGGGTTTTAACTTTTTCCAGATACTCTTTCTGGAGAATACCACGTCAATCCCATCAGATACAAAGCATATTCTTTTTGTTAGTCAAATTGCATTTTCTGATTGGTTGGCACCAACCTCTTTTTTGGCCTGTGTTGCAGTAAATCCACTTTTTGTCACAAGTGATGATCAGTCACCATATTACATGCTATACAGAACATCCTCTAAATCCAGAATCTACCTTTGTGATTGATTACAAATGAAAATCAAGTTTTGGCAAGTGTTGCAACCTGGTGGTAACAGAGGGAATGATTCCTCATTACCTGTTTCTATTCTAAAAGACCTGGATAAAAACATTTTTGAAGTTTCATGCTTTATAGAAGGAGGAAAAAAACTCATCTATAAACTAAATTTCTTCTATTTCAACTTTTATAACTACTCATTTAAAAATTCTAGAT
This sequence comes from Stegodyphus mimosarum, assembly GCA_000611955.2. Lineage (NCBI taxonomy): Eukaryota > Metazoa > Arthropoda > Arachnida > Araneae > Eresidae > Stegodyphus > Stegodyphus mimosarum. The sequence goes on along the minus strand of KK122573.1, from coordinate 101,487 downwards.
GTGTTTCTATCCAAGACAGTTCTGTACATAATTAGATGTCTAGGACTGTCCGTGTCATTTTCAGAAGTCTGATAATTCTAGGTATACATGATATTTTTAAAAGAGACATAGGCAACTATATATGTGTGTTGTGACATTTAAATTTATATCCTGACAATAAGAAATGTATTCAAATGGCCCAAAATAAACTTAAACAATAAAAAAAAAAAAAAAAAAAAAAAAACCTCAGAATTTATTAGAAAATTATAAATATATGCTAAATATTAAGCAGAAAAAAACTTATTCATAGAATTGGGGGGGAGGTAGCAAAGCATTTATTGATAATATTGAATGTTTTTGATATGTTCAAGTGCATGATATAAGATATTAAAAAAAGGGGGAAAATAAAAACTGACCATGTATTTTTGGGATTCAATTTGAAAAATTTGATTAAATCAAATTTAAAATTAATTTAATTAAAGCTTCAATTAAATTTAAAAATAAAAATATATAAAAAGTCCATTGAAGAAATGAGAATCAAGCAGGAATCAAATTTTACTTTGTTCAAAGTTTAGTAATATGCTGTAAATACACTGGCTTTTGATACTGAAATGCAGATATTTTGTCATTTAATGTGTCTTGATGAAAAGGATGTATTTTGTGTTTTTAAAATTTCAGATGTTTTTTATTTAACATAAATGAAAGTGTGGCATTTCTGGGATTACTTATGAAGATGATTTACAAATGCAAATAAAGATAGGGCATTTCAAAGGCCACTTTGTCTTTTATCATGTACAATCCCACAAAGATAATGTTACTTTATAGAAATTGAATCATATATTTTACTGGAATAGGTCAAAGATTAGGTGCCATGACGTACCCATTGTTGAATTCATCAATAATTTGGAAATTTAACTGGTAGTTTTTGTTTATGTTGATTTAATCATATATTAATTTCAAAATGCTTATAACTGTAAAAAACTAGAATAGCTTTTTAATAATTAAGTAACTAATAGTAACTGTATATGTTTTTCTTTAATGGTTTTACAAATGTCTCATTATATTATATTTTGCAGGTACCATATTTATAGATAATTTACAAATGCTTGGTCTTGCAGTAAGGAACTTTTTACATGAAAACACTGTGTAAAAGATGTGTAAAATATAGTTTTTTGCTAAGGAGGCCAAGTACTTGATGGGCAATAGCAAAGATATTATGTTATTTTCTTAAATTAAGCTAAGTAGTATTTCCCAACATTTTCAATATGAAGACTGCAAAGCAAAAAAAAGAACCTCCAAAACCTTTCAGCAAAAAAACTTTTTACTTGGATTTAAAAGACTTTAGGCAAGAAAATAATCTAGCTCAAGACATAATAAAGATCTTGGGTGGGGTAAGTATCTATTTCATATATGTATAAAATATAAGAATTAGTTAGAAAGATATAGATTATTTTATCTGATTGTAAAATTACATTTTGCGTAGTCATTTTAAATTCTTTTGGATTTTTACTGTTATAGGGCAATATTTAAAAAAAAAAATTTTTTTTCTGTAGAAAGGTATACAGCTTGGGGTGGGGGAAAACTCATCCCCCCTTTTGTATTTAAACAGGTGAAGCAGTCTATTGGAAAGGTGTGGCACTAGCAATCTGCTTTTCAGAAATAAAAAGCAGGATCATGTCTAAAATAAAGCTAACATTTATTTTATTCACTCTTTAAAACAACTGGGTTGTAACAATAGCCTTTATATAAAAGCCAAAGCCAAAAAAAATTCTTGAGTTCACCGACTCTATAGTATTAAATACACTTGACACATTATCACCCAATCTACCAAAACCATGTCATTGGCAAGTCAGTGGCAACCCTGTCACTTTATTGCCGACTTTGCTCTGATCAAATTTGCTTAAGAAAAAAAAACAAAACATTAAACCAACAATAGCTCCCTTTTCTCATGCAAAGTAAAAGAAAACTTGCAAACATACAAAAAATGTTTTTCAGTTGTGTTACGTAAAAACAATTTTTCTTAAATATTTTAAAAGTTAAACAAAACTTTTTTAAATCCACGGCAGTTACTGTTTTCTCATAAAGTGATATGGAATGTCAATATGCTTAGTTCGACTGTTTCTATTTTTGATCTAGAAAAATCAGTAGCTAAATATCAAATCAGAAGAAGAAAAATCAGTAGTATATGTTATGGCAAAGTTTACACT
>KK122573.1:46499-86817 GCA_000611955.2 Stegodyphus mimosarum | reverse complement strand
AAAAAAAAAAAAAAAAAAAGCAGAAAATTCCCCAACTTGCACCCAATAAGTAACTTTTACCTTTTCATGTATAAAAAATTGCCAAATTGTACCAAGGTGGATTCATTAATATGTAAGCACCGCAATTCCTAATTGCTATGACATCATCTGCTGTCACTGCTGTTCATGCATTTTCTTCTCCGTTTCATTAGAAATTTTGCTTAATTTTGATAATCTGTGATAAACAAGCTTAACATTTTTTACACAAGGTTCAGTTAATCCATGACCTGCTTAATCTGCCCCCAGTTAATTTGTAGTTAAATATTTTGTGAAATTTAGTCCAAGGTTAAAACCTTGGACTTTGTATAGCATTTGTATTTGAAATAGCATTTGTATGTACACAGTCCAGTCACATTAATGTGACCATCTGTCAAAAGCCAGAATAACCACCTTTCGCAGAGCGGATTGCTGCGAGACGTGCAGGAAGAGAGTCACATAGGTCCCTGAAGGTGTTCTCTGGGATGTTGAGCCATGCCGACTCTAATGCCGTGGCCAGCTGCGCTAGATTACGCGGTTGAGGATCCATGGCGCGAACAACTCGATCGAGATGGTCCCACAGATGCTCGATTGGGTTTAAGTCAGGTGAGTTTGCTGGCCAGGGGAGGACGGTAAACTCATCCTGGTGCTCTTCGAACCACGCACGTACACTGGCAGCTGTATGGCACCTCGCATTGTCCTGCTGGAAGATGCCATCATCCTGAGGAAAAACAATGCGCATGTAGGGGTGAACATGGTCCGCAAGGACAGATGCGTACTTGTATTGATCCATTGTGCCTTCCACAATGATCAGTGAACCTAGAGAATGCCAGGAAAACATTCCCCAGACCATAATGCTCCCGCCTCCAGCTTGGACCGTTCCGGCAATGGTTGCAGGGTGGTTCCTTTCAGAGGTTTCACGCCTTATACGCCAACGTCCATCTGTCCGATGGAGCATAAAACGCGATTCATCCGAAAACGCAACCTGTCGCCACTCAGTGGACGTCCAGCTGCTGTACTGGCGTGCAAATTCTAGCCTTCGCCGTCGATGAACAGCAGTCAGCATAGGTGCACGAACCAGGCGTCTGCTTCGGAGGCCCAGACGCAGCAATGTTCGCTGAATAGTACTTTGGGAGACACTTTTGGTAGCCCCTTGGTTCATTTTGGTGGTCAGTTGCTCAACGATAGCCCGTCTATCTGCCCGAACGCATCTCCGCAACCGTCGTTCGCCTCTGTCATCTATGGCCCGTGGTGCACCACATTTGCCACGTCGCTGATTTTCGACAGTCCCATTTTGCCATGCACGGTACACTTTTACCACGGCGGCACGCGAACAGTTCACAAACTCAGCCGTTTCGGAAATGCTTCCACCCTTGGCCCGAAAGCCAATGATCATGCCCTTTTGGAAGTCGGATAAATCGCTTCGTTTCTGCATTACGCCAACGATTGAAATGTTTTCCGAAGCCCTCACACACCCTTTATATACGCTCAACTGCACTGTGCTGCCACCTGCCTTCTGTGATTGGTTATTTAACTCTGACATGGAAAGTACGTGGTGGTCACATTAATGTGACTGGACTGTGTATTTATTTGTATTTGAAATAGCATTTGTATGTATTTATTTGTATTTGAAATAGCATTTGTATGTATTTATTTGTATTTGAAATAGCATTTGTATGTATTTGTATTTGAATTGCATTCGTATAGCATTTGTATGTATTTGTGTAACATTTCACATAAATGTGAAATGCTATACAATTTTTCTAGAGTTTCTAATATTTTTGTTCAAAATTGCTTCATAAGAATTTTTCATTTGATATAAGCTTTCATTTTAGAGTAACTGTATCGATTTGAAATTCAGTGAATCACTTATTTAAATAAAAAAAGAACATTTTTACCCCATATAAAATGAAAAATACAGGTGTAATATTGATTTCCCTTTTCACCTTGGACAATGTCCTCAGCGGTGAAATGGCTAACTGACTGATAAGTTTGATCATTCTTGATGAATGTTTGCAGAGCAAGTGTCAGTTATTTGAGAAAAAAATTATATGAGGAATAACTGGTTTGAGCCGCCCAGACGGTATAGTGGTCAGGGGAGCCAGCTATGATACCAAAGGGCCTGGGTTTGAATCCCGGAGAAGGCATGGTTGTAATTGTTCGTCCCTTCGGAGGAGGCAATGGTGGCCCACCTATTGGATGCTTCCATAATAAAGAGACCATCAATTCTGACCTTAGTATAGATTAATGGACTCTGTTACAAACTGTAACTGTTCACAATCTGCAACTGAGGGGGGGGGGTTGATATTATAATTTAATGTGGCATCTGCTTTTGGCCAGATTTATGTGACCGTAACGAATGACAAATATTAATGCTTTGAATCATAAATTAAATGCATTTTGATTTATATCAATAAGATTAAAAAGTAAAAAAAAAATGATTTTTTAACAACTACATTTATTACTTTAAAATAGTTTAGTTTTTTTTTTATCAGTAGCAGACAGATTAAATATGAAAGAATAATGTTCCGAATAGTTGCAGACTGTAATGAAAAGTGAAACAGCGCATTTACTGTGGACCATGCAAATTCATGTGAGATTAAAAGCCCATCAGGGCTAAAAATAATATGATCTAATGATGATCTTATTGCTTAAATGCTTGTTTTCTGAAAATGCATTTGGTGAGAGAGTATTTTCTATAATACCGATTAAAAACAGAACCCTTTTTAATACATTCATAGGTCTCAGAAATCAAAAAGGGGTTGCTGTGCTCCTGAGTATTAGTCTCATTATTGAACATGTTATGTTAATATATTTTTGACAGATAGTTAATATATTTTGGAATATTTATTATTGAAGTTAATTTTTATCTATGCTTAGCTTTAATATTTTTCATAATTTTAGTAAACATTCGTTATCTTAGATTAAAATAAATAATTAGTTACTTCTTCATATAGTGACTAGAGAAATAATAAATATAGGATTAGCAAATGAATAAAATTATTCATTTCTGTCTGGTAGAAATGCTTATTATAGTGTACTATTGTTAATAATTTAATAATTAATGACTTAATGTAATTTTGCCATGGTTAGAATATGTTATGTATTTTTTCTGTGTTTATTGTTTTATCTCTTCAAAATTAATGCTTTTTTCATATATTTATTGCAGAAACAAGAGTCATTTTTTAGCAAAGATGTCTCCTTTGTTGTTTCGAATCGAATATCTCTCCTGAATTCATGTGCACGTAAATCTAATAGTGCATGTCCAAGTCCTCAATGTTTTAATGACAGGTAAAAGAATATAAAAAAGTACCTAAAATTCATAAAAGATTGTAAAAAAGAAAATTTATTTTGTTTTGAATTAGATGAAGTTTAAAAACTAAATGAAAATTTAAATTTATTTTGCATATAAAATTTGGCACTTTTTGATTGTCGACATCCCAACGAAAAGTTTGCAACTTTGTGAATTGGCAAAAAAAAGTTTGTTTGGCTAACTAAAGTTAATATTCAATGAAATGAGGGTTAAATGTAAAGCATGTAAGTCTATGCGCACTGAAAGATGTCTATGGTATCACATATGTGTGGCCATTGTTGCATATACTCAAAAATATGCCTGAAACTTGGCTGTTTTATCACATATTGAAAATAGAGGTGCGAATAATCAGAAAAGACCTGAAATTCAGTGATTGTCGTTAAAAGCAAAATTTATTTTCTTGAGTATAAATCTTACACTTGGGAGAAATTAGTTTTATGGAATGTGCCCATGTGTACGAAAAAAATTCATTAGTATTTTAAAAATTAAAACTGTATGAAAAAATACATTTGAGATTATGATTACTTATATTATTTTACTCTAAATTATTTAAAAAAATATAATGTACCAATACCAAGCTCTTGAATTACATTTTGTATGAGTCTAATGTACCAGAACTGCTACAGGAAATTAGAAGAATGCTTTTCCTGAATGTGATTTGCCGATGCACTTTCATGAATCAGTAGTCATGAAAATAATTTTTTTGACACAAGTGAGATGCTTTGAATTAAATTTAAATAATCTGAATTGAAAATTGTCTGCTGTATATGAACTGTAACTCTACATTTAATTATCTTTCGAAAGCAGTTAAACAGTGTAACTGATTTTTTTTCCTTCCTGAAATGAATATTTTTTGCTTGACAATTTATTAATTACAAAAATTTGTCTACATAGTTTTTGTCACATTTACCTTTCTCCTCTTCTCTCAAATAACAAGAAATTGTGTGCATATTTTGATTTTGGTAATTTTTCAGTATCTTTGGCTGCCTTTCATCTCCACTTCATTTAACTTCTCCCGGTTTGGAACAAGATGCTGCGCCAATGGTATGTTTTACTGCTTTCTTGTCATTAGAAAAACAATTTATTAAAAAAATATAATTATATAGTACTTATAATTTTCTTTTCTTTTCACAGTATCGAGGACTTGCTCTTCTTCAGAAAGCTAAACTCCAGGTATTTTAATTTCTTTTAACTAGCCATTTCTCTAAAATTGAAGTAAATAATTTTTATTCACAATTTTTCTATAAAAAATTAGAATAATTGCAGTATTGTAAATCATGGCTTTTTGTTAATAATAAAATCCTTAAGTGTATCTTTATTTATTTATCAATCTATATAAATCCTGTTGAATACAATCTAACATGTGACCTCTTTCAAAACTCTTATAGACAAAAGGTACTGGTGACATAATGGAAGTTTGCAAGCAATGGAATATAAAAGTTTATCATGTTAAAGAAGTTTTATCATTGATAGAAAAATACAAGAATTTGTATGGGAAATATTATCTTGCCTGGGTAAGATTATTGTAAAAAAAATTACAATGCCTTTTTTTATTATAGATAATAATTTAATATGTATTTCAGTTTTATTTGTTTTTATCCAGTATAACACTGAAAAGATATAATAGCCCTAAAACTAGGAATGCGCATATCACTCACAGATCATTATTATTTCATTATTCGCAAACTTATAAAATTTTAATTTCAAATTTTATACTTTTGAGGCTTTTTCCTTTTTTATATTTGTAGCCACAGTGCCTTTTTAGGAGAGGTTTTCCATTTTAATATTATGAATGGTAATGTTAAAAGTGGTTAAATTTAAATCCTGCGTATTTTTAATTGTGTGCCATTAAAATGTGTTGCTAGAATATAAACTTATTTGACTAAAGGAGTTAAAGTTGTTCCATCTAATCTAATAGTTTTTTAGTAACTAAGTCATGCACTTAATATATACACTCATGAACAGTCATTTAAATGAAATTAGTTTTAAGTCCCCTCTTAAAAAATTCTAAACAGTTTTATGATTTGATTTTAAATTAATATAAATCATTACATATTTCAATTTTATTATGTGAAGAATTTTTATTTTAATGAAACATTTGTATTTTATTTGAATCTACAAAAAATTTGAATATGCTCCATTGTGCATTATGAGGTGGGTGGTTTTTTTTTTTTTTTTTTTTTAAAATAAGAATCCTGAAGGTCAACCAAACTCTTGTCAGGTGTTGAAACTGATACATTTCATTTGCTAGTTAGCAGTGTTGATCATAATACTGTAAGAGTATTTTTAAATCTGTTATTCCTCTTACTTAAAGGGTAAATTGGGGAGAGACTCAGTCGGCCTAACTAAGATATTAATGAGTTATTGCAGTAATTCTCAATCAGTATGCTGATAAATTTTACAAATGCATACAATCAAAATAATTTTTTATGTACTTATAAATCTATGTGATATAAATCATATATATACACACATACACATGTAGTGTGTTTGTATAATTTTCTTATATCCTAAATTACAAAACACCTCTGCAAATACCCTACGTAAGCTACATCAAACAAGTAGTTCAATTGCTTTTAAATGCTTAGCAAGGTCTGCCTGAATTAGTCCCAACACATCTTGTACTGTTCAGTGTTTTAACCAAAACATGGAACTTTTAATCCCGAACGCTTCTGCCGAAAACCAAAACAGCATATTTGAAATTCACATGGCTATTATAGTTCTGGATTTAACCCAAGCAAAGCTACATTGGTTATGTCAGCAAATACCATGTATTGAGAAGAAACTCTGAAATATACATGTATGTATAGCAGTGAGAGGGCAAAAAATCCCTCTCACTTCTATACATTTATTGGATTGGCTTTGCAATCCATTTGTGATAAGCGTAATTTCAGTATATGAATTAACTAAAGAAGAGGGAGAACTAATTTCGGAGTATAATAGCCAAGATTTAATTTCACAACATTTAATAAAATTAATTTGTTCTGGATTAATCTTGATTATCCAACAGTATCACAGTCGCAGAATGCTTTGAGTGTGTTATTACAATTTTCTGTATTTTATTTGTGTGAATTTGAATTTGACTAACATTAAAAAAAAAAAAAAAGAAAAAAACATTTAAGTCTGGATCACAAAATAGCATTATCATTTTTATGTCTAAATATAAATAAAGTTATCAGAAAACACCAATCTCAAATTTTACATTAAATTTAATTTGTAATTTATCATTAAACTAACATTTTGTTTTACTTTGTGATGCAGTTATATTTCATATTTCATTGAAAATTATTATCACATGCTACCTATTTTTACAAAATATTTTCTCAGTATATCTATCAATTAACCACTTAATATTCTTTTAATTTTATCTTATTATTAGTGTGTCATCAAATTTTTAAATTATCAAAAAGTGTACTGTAATGAAAAAATATCTAGAATCACTGAGTTATTGTTTGTTACAGCTTTTAGTCTGGATGCTCTATAAAATACATATTTTTCCTTAGAGCTTAACCGCTTAACTGTGACACATATTTAAAAAAAAAGGACCAAAAATGCAAAAAAAATTTTGAGTGTTTAATTTTGTTCTTTATATTATTATGTAAGTTAGAAAATGGTTTTTTATTACAAAAATAAAATTTGAAATGCACTTACTACTATATTTATAATTTTTACGTACACATAAAAAAGTAATGGATTACACATACATCTTATTCAATTAGAGCAAATTAAACAAAATTTTGAAGCTAAATATAATATAACTAATAAGATTTAATATAAAAACACAACAATATGATTTTCAATACGTAAATTTTACAAATCTTTTACAGTATGGTATATTCCAAAACACGTTATTGCACACAACCCATATCGCACTCTTGCAATAAACGCGTGTCTCACGTCACTCCTCATTGGTGTCTGAATTGGACATTGCAAAAAAAAAAGAAAATTATTTGCAAAAAAATTTGCTGAAAAGCCGTCGAAACTAAACGAGAAAGCAAAACTCTCTTTTTGTTTATTAACCAAAGTGTGTCTCTGTTTATCTGAGCAGCTGACAACACCCACATTTTCCCTCTCTCAACTGACTGAAGTCGTGATCGGTGGAAAACTAAAACCACTAATGCCATCTATTAGGAAAATAGTGAATTAAGTAAAGTAGAAACAAACTCAGCTCGGATTTCACAAAATAGAAACGTTAATTTTTCTCCTGCCCGAAGTCAGTTCGGGCATCACAAATACTTCACGAAGTAGTTGCCCGAACTGGATTTGGGTGACACTGGCAAGGGGTTAAATGAGTTTATAAAAATGCTTAAAAGTAGTTCTTTTGGTTATCATACCTTAATAAAGCTATTTGAAAAAAATCATCTTCATGATTTCATAATAACAAAAAGTACATTATGTAGAATTTTATGTTTGAGTAGTAAATAACTGACTCCTTGGCAAAGAAGGCAATCAAAATTGCTCAAATAAGAGATAAACCCGTCCCTTTTTATACCGCCAAACGGTTAATTAAAAAATCTTTTAGAGAAAGCTATTGGAAAAGCATCAAAGAGAGAAACAAAGACAAGAAATGGATTGAGGAAATCACAAATATTCCACTATGGCCAAGGAACAGATCTGTCACCACTTTTTGCCTTGCTACTGGCCATGATTGCCTTTCCAAGCATTTGTATCATATAAAAATACTGCCAAATTCTTTTTGCCAAATGGGCAATATTCGTGAGGAAATGGACACGAACCATTTGAGTCACTGCCCTGCATTGGGCTCGGGACACTTTTGGAAGAAATACTGGAGAGCTCGGAATAAGATGAATGATTTATAGACTTACTGTAGTTTTATTACCTGTTTGTTCTGTTTCTGTTCTGACTACAGTTGTCTTCTAATCTGCCACTTGGGGGGGGAAGGAAGTTTGAGTAATATCAAATTAAAGCCTAAAATGAAAACTCAAAATGCAGTTAATTTTCTTTTCAAATTAAAAAATTGCATTTAATTGTGATCATGTGGTGTAGATGGTAATAAAAATTACACTAAATTATATTAAATGCTGACATACCATGGGATATAGTTTGTTGTAGTTCTTGTTCTCTATAATAAAGTAAATAATGCAGTGAAAACAAATTACATGAATTTTTCTCATATTTACATTTTATATGCTTTATTCTGTTTAAGTAATAAAATTTAATAAGTAATTAAACATGCACATAATCACTGGAGTTTATTTTTTATTGAGAACTTTTCCTTTTCCCATTCACAAATCAGCTGTAGCAAAAAAGCCTAGCTTTTGGTCTATGTACGATTTCAGCATGCCTTCTTATTATTTCTAACTTTTGATTTCAAAATAAAACATGACTCTTCTATTCATTTTAAATACATAGAAGCAGATGTATGGGTTTTAATTGCTGTGAAAAAATTACATGATGTGAATAATGGTTACAATAATTATTACTGAATGACAATTATGCAGTCTACTTTTAGTAAAATAATAAAGGCAATGTTTGGAATATTGTGAGAATTACCAGCATGGTAATTCTCACAATATTCCAAACATTGCCTTTATTGGATCCAACAACAATTGTGTGTCATTGGATCCAACAACACATTGCCTTTATTTGGATCCAACAACAATTGTGTGTCATTGTGAGAATTACCATGCTGGTAATTCTCACAATGACACGCAATAGGTAAGGCAAGTAAGCTGATTGATTTTGTTGATGTTCTTTATCTTCTTAATTTTGAGATATCTACTCAGATAAGATCTCTGAATAAATAATGGCCAAGGGGAATAGAGTGTCTCTTAATGGCAAGATTTTAGTTGCCTTATAGGTGAGAGTGAGTATGCTCAGCTGTGTTCCAGTTTTTGATGAAAAATACCCGGGGGAGGGAATGGATTCAGGGATTTCCTACTCCTCTTCTCCTAACATAAACCTTCCAAGGAGACTTTTGAAGACTAATAGTATTTTTAAGTGCCTTTGTGATACAAGTTATACATTTACAGGCATCCATGCTTCCTTTGAAATTCGAATTTGGATCCAACAACAAGGCATTTGGCAACATTAACCATCACACCAATCAGAGCAGCTGATTGACTCTCAGTGCAGAAGCACTTCAGTCTCTTTGATTTGAGAAAAAATGCAGTGTCCCTTAAACACAATAAACTGAGATGAGCATACAGGAGATAAAAATGAACAGAATAATCATTTATAAATCACAATTGCATGATCATTTTCTTTTAACTGTTGGTTATTTGAACTGAATGAGATAATTTTATCTCATTCATAAGAACTTTAAATTATGTTCAAATCTGTGAAGTTTTTAATATAATCAGGTGAGAGTTAATTGTGGATATTAAATCAAACCATTTCTGCATATTAATCAAGACTGTAACCTATGTTTGAATTCATATTGACATTAATATACCTTTATGTTTATTATAATTTTTTTTAAATTTTAGTCAACGTATTTCACATAAATGCTTACAAATGAATTTTACAGGAAAAGGAAGAAAGGAAGAAGTCTGTAAAGGCTAGTGAAAATGTTCGTAAAGATGACAGTGTCAAGAAACTTCAACCTCCATTTATAAAAGTAGAAGATATAAAAAGGTATTTATGAATAATGTTTTATGAATATCTTTAGTTAACATTAATAAATAGTTCAAATAGTAGACCCATAATTCTAGATATCAAATTAGAGAAAATTAAGCAATTTGCAAGAAAAAAAAAATCTAGGCTTCTTTTTAGATATTATATTGAATATGTTAACTCTCAAGTGTTTGTTTTTAGATATTAAATTTCCTGATCGTTAATTATAAATTCTATTGTTTCTTTTCTTTGTAGGAAGTATAGAACAAGGAGTAAGCAGTTTGAATCATGGACTAAAATTATAGATCCCGAACTGTCTCGTAGTATCAGCGAGCTTCATAAGCAGTTAAAAGTATGTGATAATGTTGATATATTCAGGCCTGCATTACGGGAAATTAAATTAAATCATAGTGCAAGTAAATCAAGTTCTAAGATGGAAGGTGTAGCTGCTGAAAGGTAAGTTACCATCAAGTTTATTTTCATAAGAATTTAACAGCGGTGAGTGTATAAAGTGGGGAGGCCACCTTATGAAAGTTAAAATGCAAATGTAAAATTTAATCAAAAATCACCTTTTATTGTAGTTAGTTGTAAAAAAGAAAAAAATCTGTATTTATTTCAAAGAAAAGAATGTTGAGATAAGCTAGTCTGTATAACAACTTGCATATATAATATTTTTTAGACGAAGAACATTCTTGCTTGATTGATAGAACATTAATGATTTAATCCTTTATTTTTAATTTGCAAAAACTTCGAGACGTAGTCCTTTCAAAATAAAGCATAGCTAAAAAAAATATAAATTTATTTAAGTAAACATTCAAATATTGTAAAAAATAACTAAACATTAATGAAAAAGTGTAGTAAATGTTATAACCAGGTAAACATTATTGATTGTGAATTTCTAATGAAAACAGAGCCGTCTTTAACACTGAAGTATAAGCAAGGAAAAATTACTGTAGATAAAGCAATCCCTGGGAGGCTGAGAAAAGCATTTTGAGCCAACTCAGTTTTTTGGTAACAACAGACTGGTAGGCTGCAAACTCAATGAGAGCATAGAAAAACTTTAACAAGCCCTTTTGAACAATCATTAAAATCTGAAACCCTTCATATTTTTTTCTTTTAATTTATTTGGGGGTGTGTGCATTTTCAAATTCTCCAAGATTACGTTGTATTGAGCTTTACATTGTAGTTCAATAGCTAAAAGAGGCTTAAAAAAGATTTTGTTATAGCAATAAAAATAAATTATTTTGTTTAATTAAATAACATCTCTCCTATTGCTTAATATTGAAACCTATATACATAATTACTCTTGATCATGTGTTAAAATAGCTACTGAGGAAATACATAATAATATTTTTCATTTTTATGTATGTAAATACAAAATAAATAAATAAAATGCATTTGCATACTTATCAAAATATTGTAGCTAATCACTAAATAGCTTAGAAGTTTGTTTTTGGCCTGATAAAATGAACAGATGAAGTTACCATAAAATATGTAAACAAGACGTATTGTTGTGATATTAAAAATCAGAGTCAAATGCTCATTTATTATACAAACAAGACATATTTTTATGACATTAAAAGTCAGAGCCAGAACTTCCATTTATTGTACATTCTATTTGATAAAAATCATGTTCTTTTATTTGGATGGGTGTCTTTTATCTGTGTGTGCTTTTGTCAGGAAACTGTAAATTAGGCATTCAAATATGCTGTAGAATGCTGTTTATATAAACTAATTATAAAAACTTCAGCTTCAAGTTCAAAGTGCAAATCAAAATTATTTTGAAAAGTTCTCCCCCCCCCCCAGAAATGAGTGTGGTTGTTCTGTGAAAAGTCCTTTTACATGTTAATAGTTGTTAAATTATATACAAATGAAATAAAATATAGTTTCATCTGACATTTGCAAACTTTGTTCCACAAATAAAGCTAAATTGTTTTGGTATTTTTTGATTATCTATATTCCATATCAAAAAGTCATGAAGTCACTGCTGATTTTGGGGAGCACAATGCTTGCTGCTGGCTAATATATTGACAAGCTAATTGCAAAACGCATCAATCATTTGAAAATTTTTTCAAGAAATCTTTTTTTGTGCTGTTGTTTTCCCTATGTACACGAGTAATTTCTTTTATTGCACACAGGTTAAAACAAATACATGCTGCATGCATCCTTGGATTGTGACATAAATACTTTTTGCCCAATAAATACCATTGTGGGTTGCCACATAATAATTTTGTCTTTGCCTCAAGAATACTTTTTGTCAGGAGTACAGACAACATTTTGTTTTAGACATTTAAAAAATTTCATTTTTTATAAACAGTAAAAAATGCAAAAGTATTATTAATTTATGATTATTGATAGTGATACTGAAAAAACAGGAATCTTTATGCTGTCTGCTTTATTGCTGTTATAATGCATATGGAAAACTTCGTATTTTGTCTAATGATGTTAATTTCTCAGTATAAATAAAATTCGCAGGTGTTTAATTTTTAGTTTGCGTACATGTTTTTACAATATTTGCATGTTCAAAGCTTTTGCTAATTATGTTAATAATAAAAAGTGTCTAAGAAAAGCGAATAAAATTCCTTTATAACAGTTAAAATATGATTTTGTAAAAACTGTTATTAGAATTGGTTAGATTTTTTTTAAGTAAAAATGAAACAATATTTTTATGATGTTTATATTTTAGTACATAATTTTATCTTAAGATGACATTTGTAATTAAATCTTGTGTTCCAATTTGTTTATTTTTACTTCCTTATATGAAGTAAAGGTTCGGAATTGCAAAACATTTCGGGTATCATATTTAAACGGAAATATCCATTTTTAGTATTCTTTTTGCATGATATCTGTATGCATGGGCAGAATAAAGAACTCTTTTTTCCAAAGTAGATTGCAAAATGGATTTAAAATGGAGTTTTTCATGATACCCACTGGGTGCACACTTACATATCTCGCGTAACTCAAAAACGATTAGCTGTAGGACATTGAAATTTTGTATGTGGGACTGTTTCACATACAAGAAGCTAGACCCTGTGCTGTACGCTTATGTAACTAGCCAATTAAATTAGAGTTCTTGGTGACTTCACATTGTGGGCATGAACTTTAGTTATGCGACATGATAGTCCTTTTGCCATTTCTTCCGAAGAGCGTGTGCTTTGTGTGTACTACGAAAAAAGTTTAAAAAATAGGGTACAGCTTAGAAAATGTTTACGCAACATGCACAAACTTCGAAATGAGCTTAATCACATTAAATGCAGAGAAGAAGATTGTTTGGAAAGCTTCTCTACATTAATAAATTATAAAGAGCAATTAAGAGAAGCTGTATAAATATGAAAATATAAGTAAAAGTTTAGATCTGTCATTCTCATCAAGACAAGGTTTGTTAATCCGCACTGTACACTTATTTGAATATGCAGTGGAAGTATTACTTTAATTTTTTTCCCTATCATTTTAAGGAAAATAAAATTACGGAAAAAGTGCTATTTTCTCCTTTGCCGTGCTTGATAAAATAAATAAATGAAAAAGCATGTAATAGTTGCACGATCAACCGTTGTTAAATTTTCCCAGATCTATGCGATGTGAGAAATGTTATAAATCTTGTTCTTCATCTTTTATCATCTGTAATACCAAAATATTTCTATTTGCACATTACAAAGTTCTTATAACACTAACATACCTGTTAGCCTTTATGCACCTGTTGCATATTTATGATGCTTCAAAACTAAATTTATGGTATAAATTCATCGCTGAATACATAAATTTAATAACACTATATTTTGCATTGTCTTAGTTTTTAAAAATTGGGTACTCTTCTGCTATCGGGATCAGATTTAGAAATGTGACACACGTGTGTACATACATACTTGTATACATGAACACATACATCTGTACATGATGCAGGGATTATGAAGATTTAATTGTATTAATTCTTTTTTTTTTTTTGCTTTCATTCACCAAAATGTACATACCATTCCACAATTTTCTTATCCCATATATTTTGCTTTCTTTCAGATTATTTACTTATTTTGAATACATAAAATTGATCATATTTGGATTTCTATTATGCATTCAAATTTTTTTCGCTATATTTACCTTTCAGTTTAGATACCATGTTTTGTAGAAAGAATCAAACTTGGTAGGTATGTTCTCAACCATTTATTGGAATACGAAAAAAATAATCCTTTTTATGATACATGATTTTATCTCTTATTATCACAAATGTGAAGTTAGTGGACTAAAGAATTTACTGCCTAACAAACTTTTTCCTCTTCATATTTGTAATTAAAAACAAGCAGTAGGAGAGAAGTTTTAAGTAATCTTCATCTTTAGCATATTTCCAAAATAATCTTTAATGGAAGAAAAGTGAATCTGTAAGTTACACATTGAGAACACAATTTTGCATATATGTGTTATCTTAATTGTATCCATTTAATTTGTCCACTGCAGGAATTCCAGTTAAACGCAGTATGTTGCAGAGTATTGGGAGCATTTCGCTAGTTTTCTTTAATGACTGGTTTGAAAATTCAGTTATTAAAGAAGTGAAATATTACGTAGAACAGCAAAACGTGAACTGTAATGTTCCCCTTTCCTCTCTCCACTGGACTCAACTCCCTTAATTCAAACAATGGATCAAGAAATCATAAAAACGTTCAAAGCCTGTTATGTCAGGCATGTTTACATTTTTGCAAATAAGGCACTAGATGAAAAAAGCACACTAATGGCATTTTTGGAAGCAATTTAACATAAGACAGTATAGAAATGATTAAAGTCACATGGGAATAAGCGAATTCATAAACTGTTAATGTTTTCTGGCATCTGCTCTGGCCAATCAACAATTTTAAAGGATTTCCATCAAGTGAAAATGAAACCACAGAAATCATACAAATTACAAAAGCAATAGGCGGTGAAGGATTTTCATATATAGAAGAATTAGTTGAGAATGATTATTTTGAAATAAATTAAGAACTGATCTTATAACAGTAACTAAACTCTGAAAGCAGCCATAGAGAGGAAGATGTTTAATGTTCAAGAAGTTAAACAAATTGTTAAAAAAGGTGCAGAAAATGTCCAATTTTGTGATGCAGATTGACCTAAATGAAGAAAGAAGAGAGAAATTGAAAAACTGCGCCTCTTACCACAACGTTTAATGAGTTGCATCAAGCATTGTCCCAAGCAAAAATCATCAGCTACTTAACAAAATAACTATTATGTACCTATTTATTAAGCAGTACTAGAAATTCTTTCAAATTACATTTGTTTCATCTTTTCCTTTCAATTAGAATAATATTAATGTTTGTATTAATTATTCATGCTTTCTTAATCTGAAATATACCTAACTCCTTTTTTCTTAGAAACGTAATTTTGTCACCCCTTTTTTCTTAGAAACGTAATTTTGTCATGTGTGCAGTGTGTAAAGGACATAACCTTTGTGTTTGGCAAGGGTTTACTGTATACGTATGCTTATACAATTAACCCTCTAAAAGATTACCACCCATGGTCCCATATATATATATATTTTCTGTGCAGGCAGTTAATTGTCTGAAAGCAACAATGTTCAATACAGATATTGCCCTTGGAAATATTCAAAAATCATTTTTCAGGGTTAATTTAGATTTCTCAGGTAATGACAAAGTGCATTAGAACTATATGTTTAAAAACAGGGATATGATCATGGGAACCTGGTTGTAATCATGTTACACATTTAGAAAATTACATAAACAGCTGTGCAGTTAGCCATTTTGCAGGGATTTGAACTGGCTGTTTGTAAATAGAAAAATGTTCTTACTGTTGAGTGATAACTACCACCTACATGCCTTTTGAAACCATAACAAAAAAATCAGGATACTTAGTTCCCATGTTAATTCATCAGCCTTACAGCTTAGACCCACCAACATTGCATTAAAATGTTTCAGTACTTCCAACATTTGTTAGCATTGAAATATTTTGAAACATGTTAAACAGTATATTGAACAATATTCAAAATGTAATACCACGAAAAAAGCGTCCAATTTTCTTCTGTCTGAAGAAGAGAGACCTTGCATTGATTCACGTTTCAAATTGTTGCCACCAAATATTACAGCCCTGTATTATATTTAAAGAAATTAAATAATGAAGAATCTGCATAAGTGTATGTATGTTTCGTGCACTGTTATAAAACAAATGTACCTACAGCCGTCAAACTTTGAATAGTATAATCTTTCACCGAATATGGAAATCCATCTGGAAGCCCTAATTTGGAATTTGCCTTATTATCGATTTCATATTCTTTAAAACTTTAACAAAATTTTTATTAACAAACTCAACAATTTCAAAGTGAGGAATGGCAACGCTTTACATGTGGGGAGGGGACATTTTTATCTCCAGCGCACGAGACTGTATATTGGAAACTCTAAAGATATGCTCATTTTAAAATTATTTTGCAATATTGCTGTTAAAGTGAATTTTATGGTTCAAGTGCAAAGAACACGATATTTAATAAATAAAGGTAACACATAAAGCGTTAAAAAAAAGTCCCTTTTGTCGTAATGTAACATATGAAAGCTTTCAGATTTTTTTGTTATTATTTAAATAGTTATTTACCAGAGAAAAATACAGTTTTTCGGACAGAAATGTGTAAATTTGCATAAAATGTTCTGATTGGTGCACTGATACATTAAAAGGATACACAATGCTATTAAATATGTTGTTGTTGCTTATGCTCACTTGTCTGATGAAGTCAGCCCAAGCGCATGAAATTCCTTGTGGCATGGAGCGCAAGATTATGCCTGCCGTTGGCAGCAGCCTTGAGCACCTAACAGGTGACAGTGCAATTTGGCTCAGTTCTGCCCACAATTTTGATGGAGAGCACCCAGGGGGACGGGTCCAAGGTTCTCCCACCCCTCTCCGCTTCCACCAAACCATACAAGTAGGCTTTTGGCTCACCACATATTTAGAGTGCCGCACTGACGCTATACATGTACAAACATCCATGCCTTCTCCGAAATTCGAACCCGAGCCCTTGGGCACTGCAGACAGCGACGCTAACGACTATATCAGTTAATTACCACTATATCAGCTATTAAATATAACATCATGGGATAACTGACAAGTAAAATGTATGCTGCTGAAAGGTAAAACAGTAAATTCATAACAAAAACTTGGGACAAAATGCTTGGGCAAGAATAATTATCTGAAGATACTGCTATGTAAAATGGATTCGGACGTAGTGGCATAGCTGGGAAAGAAAGGGGGATATCCCTTGTTTCTAGGTGCAACATACGGAAGTGCCAAACTGATGTTCCCCATTGTATTTTGGCAGAAAAGACAGAGCACAAAATCTTAAGCATCCCCCAGGCACAGAAAATCCTACATACGCTTCTGCTCAGACGAATTTAAAAACTTATATTCAACATAATCCATGACACTAAAATAAAACATAAACTAAATTAATAACTTAAACAAAAATATCCCAGTAAGATTAAAACTGAAAGTTAAGTAGAAAAAGAATTCTGTATGCAGTATAAGAATTCTGAAAACAAAATCCTTTTAGGGAGTTCCTATGTTTATCCCTCTGTAAGACACATAAGAAATGTGCTAATTTAATCAATAAAACCTCTCAGAAACTGGAGAGAATGTTTATATATATATATATATATATATTAAAAGATTAGGTGGGAAAGCAAAATAAGTTTCAGTTGTAAAAAATTAGAGCTATTAGATGCAAACATCAGCCATGTGAGAACTGGATGTAAAATATTTATATGTGTAACTGAAATGCACAAATTTAATCAAATGGTTAACAAATTATTCTTTATTTTGCCTCAAGAATGAAAACATCGACTTCAAATGGCATTGACAACTACAGTTCAGAATTAATCAGTTACATAATTTCACCATTTAATAAACCTAATTTTTTTTTTAAATGCAGTTTGATCCTGATTCTGTATAAATTTCATTCTTAAACTGATGTAGCTTTGATTGAATAGAAACAATAATAACTAGTACTAACATTTTTAAAATGGTACAAATATCCTATAAATGTCCTATAAATTACTTCATCTATGTTAATACAACAAGTTTACGTACAAAAATATTATTTTTGAAACTCGAATTAAATAATCAATGATTCAGCAACTGCCAAAATACAGAAATACGCAGTACCGCATAACAGTTAAGAATTTTAAACTTTCAGGAGGCATAATAACCTAATATAATGTGGCGAGCTTGAGATTACAAAAGAAAATAAGATTAGACTATAAAATAATGTCATGTTTATGTACACTTTGTGAACATTTGTCTCAAACATTTCTATGTTTACATCGACAGCCGTTAAAGAATCACTCCGCCTATAAATGTCGTCATATTCAAGTCAAACATAATTGGCCAGCATCAGCGCAGGGTCTAGTTTCTCGTGTTTCACATCTAGTTGTGCAATTTCCTTTTTTATTGAAATCGCAGATACCAAAACTATATATACCCATCCCACTTTTTTTTTCATATTTTGGCAACGTAAAAAAAAAAAAAAGAGAGAGAGAGAGAGAGAGACAAATAACAAAATTTAACTTTTACTGGGATCTCATGGTTCATATATTTGGGTAAATTTTATGCTTGCTACGGAAAAATAAAAATACCAGAAGTTTGACTCCTCTACGACAAAAATTGAACAGAATATTTTATTTCAAAGTTTGTAATTTTGAATGCCACTTTTATCTTGGCTTGAAGGATCAGTTAATTAAGTCAGAATAATTTGTTTAAATAAGTTTAAATGAAGTGTAGCAAAAATTGTTTATAATTTAATAGTGCATCTGTAAGGAAGTCATGTAGTGTCCACATAAGTTTTTTTGATAAACTTTTATTTTTAGGAATGAGAATAGAGCTAAGAAGATTACCAAGGAAAAGTATTGTGAAATATGTCAAAAATATTTTAAAAATCTGGATGATGTAAGTTTTTTTTTAATCAAAAATTTTTGTCATGAGTCAAATAATTGTCATCATTCACATGTTAATTCAGACATTTAATCTTAATTTCTTATGACATTTGTCAGTTTGAGTATTGATAACTTTATTGCAGTTCTGTCTGAGAAAGCAGATTGTTTTGAATTTGTATAGTTTTCCTAACAATATATATGTTAAGTGTGAAAAAGTTTTGTTGAAAAGCCCATTGTATTCAGAAGCCTGTATGCCAAATGCATATCAGCTAACTCAGTGTTTGTATAAAAATCATCCTACTAGCTCTGCATCTTTGTGTGAAATGACAATTCTGTGCAAGAACACTTTGAACTTCTCCGCAATGCTATCTTCTGTGTCAGAAGAGCATTTCAGACCCTGCAATGCTACATGATTCCGAGTCGTCAGGATGCACCCTACCCTTCCTAAAAGTCTTAAAACATGGTACTGAGATGCTTTGTATAAAGTATAAGCCATTATATATATAAATATAACACATTATTTATATAAGGGCTGCCCAAATGAAAGTGGTATTACAGTCATTGTGACGAATGGGTTAATGGTATTGCTGTAAGAAAATATACAAAATAAAAAAAAATAATACACGTAGGCTACACATATAGTAATACATATAGGCCTTAGAGGTTGAAACAGGTGCCCCAGTGATCCACGTGACGATGGATACGCTGGGTGAGAAAACGCTGGGGTTGAATATAGAACCAGTTTTTAACAAAAGCTTGGACCTCATTATTGTCTGCATGTTGCTGTCTTTTCAAAGCTTTCTTGAGCGGACCAAAGATGTGGTATTCGCAGGGTGAGAAATCAGGGCTGTTGAGCATGTTCCAGAGTCTGCACAAACATTTTGTGAGAATTTTTAAAATTCTATTATGTCTGCTGTGTGGTAGGTGTTTATTATGTATGTAATGTTCATGGAAATATTCAAGATGATGAGACAGATATGATGAAATGTTTTGGTTGTATCTGTGACTTGAGAAAAAGGTCCCAGAAGATGATGAAAGTTTTCTTTCTTCAGTATTTAGATGCAGCAAACAAAATATTAGTTTTTACCCTTTAGATTCTAGACATTATAAACTACCACTAATCTTTATTATAAATAATGAAGGATCTGTATGTATGTTCCTTAGATTGTGGAAAAATGGTGGCACATAGTCACCAGATTTTGAATACACATACTCCTCCATCCAAACATATGCACGTCGAAGCCTGAATCTCAAATTTGCTTTAAATTTATTTCATATTTTGTGGAAGTTGAAGTAACTTTTAATAAAAAATTCAGTGATTTAAAAGCTTTCTATTGCCATTGTGCAAAGCATAAAATATTTATTTTCAGAATTCATCAGAAACTAAGTGATATCAAAGAAAAGTATTGCCACTTGGCAGATTGCAATGTATTTGTCTTTCGAATTCAGTCAGCAAACTCTGATTTAAAGAACATGCATTGCCATTGCTTGAATTAAAATATTTTTATCTGCCTCCAAAGTGATAAGATAATATTTAATTTTTTGTTCAAATTTATCCTATTATTGGTTAATTATGGTTAACTAAGCAGTTTAAAAGCAATAAATGCAGATTCATTTCAATGATTATTAATTACTAGCTGGGCCTGGGAAACTGCATTATCTAGATTTATTGAAATCATTACATATTTTTTTTTCCCTTTTATATGATAACTGTATGTCTTGCAAGTGGCTACTGATGCAAAATGATTCGATGAAGTGTATGTACATATATTCCTTTTTTCCTCCCTTTTCTTTCTTCTTCTGTCTCTCCCCTCTTTTCCCTCCACAGTAACAGAAAGTTGCTTAACCATGATGCAATTGTCTTCAGGCAAATTAATTCTTCAAAACAAAAGAATCATACATTTTCTCACTTTTATCTCTAAGAAGTTATGATGTGAACTTTAAAACGAATACAATGTATGTTAAAAGCTTAAATTATTTAATCTTTTCTCTTAATATGTTTAAAAAAGGGGTTATATATTAGCCAATTAAAAATAATTTGCATCTGGAATAGAATTCTACGTAAAATTCTCTTGAAGGACTGAAAGACTTCTCTGAAATAAATATCAAGCCTTAGTTGAATTTTTCTAACTTTAATGTTCAAACTGGCATATTTCTGTTACAGTTGCATTTGTAATAATTCATGATTATTATTTTTGATCATATAGCTATTTTCAATAATTTCACTGTCACAGAATGTTTAAGTATCAATGCAAAAACTTTTTTTTTTAAATAAATGCATTTCTTCCTATATAGCATTTAAAAGAGAATAAGCACAAAACATATATGAAAGATAGTTCCCGGTTCCATGAAGTTCATAAAGTCATTTCAAGCCTTCCAACATTAAATGATTTCCTGAAAGTATCAGAATTCGATTTATTTCCTGAATATAGGTATGCATTTATATTTATAGCTATTGATTTTCTTTTCTTTATAATTGTGTAGTTTTCTAATTTTAAAATAATTTAATACACTTTAAAATGTTGACTGTGTTTGTAGTAAGAAACATTTCTGAATATTTCACATAGCTGATTCTTAGTCTGAAAATTATACAAAACTAATTTCACTAAGAATTGTAATAAATGTTTAGCCAACAATAAGAAAAATAGAGTAATGCAATTTTTATGAATAATTTTTTCAATTTTTGAAACTCCTTGAACAGGTCTCGCTTTTCCTTTCACTTTAGCACTCTTTGCTCACTGCAACATGGATTAATGCCAATTGTTGCCAGTTGATGAGTAATTTATCTTCCAAATTGTGCAAGTGCATTGTTCAGCAGTGTAACAAAATTAATTATTTAGAAATAATTTTATATGTCTATTTAATTATATTATTAATATTTTGAAGCAAGTATTAGTTTATACCATCAGTGTAATAAATAAAATATGTTTCTAATTCTTATGCATTGTTAACATTAAAGAAACTAATGACAATAATAAATTTTGTGGCTTTAGACTGCTGTCCTCTCTATATATATTTCAAGGTAAAATTTCTTCTGTAATCGAATATTTTAAGATTGAAAATTTTTTCCCCACTTTCTTGTGCATAATTTTATCAATTTTTGAACTCCTTAAACAGTCGCTTTTACTTTCACTTTGTTGCAAAGTGCAATTTGACTAACCAAAAAAAAAAAAAAAATCATGCTTTGTATTTGGTGGGATTGCTGTGGTATTATCCACAAAGAGTATCTGGGAAAAGGATAAAACACTCTACAGTAAGGTGTACAGTGAGATGCTAGTCAGTGTTGACACTGCTATCAAGGAGAAATGTTGAACTGAGTTCTGCTGCAAAAAGGTAATGTTCCATCAAGATAATGCTAAACTGCATGTGTCTGCATTCGTTCGCTGGACTCTGTACTCGAATGGGATCTTTTGCCACAGCCACCATATAGCTGCAACCTCGTTTTTTCGGATTTCTACCTTTTCTCATACTTGCAGCTACATCTTGTTGGTGCAATCTGCCATTCTCCCCAGGATGTCCGAAATGAGATTGATCTGTTTTTGAACTCGCAGGCACTAAGTTTTTGGGTTGAAGGCTTTGAAAAACTGCCAAAATACAGTACAAAGTCAGAGATCCTGAATGATCTAAAATCTGGACCTTTTTAGTTGGACCCACCACCAACCAATTTTTTTTTAGGTATTTTTTGGCGGGATGCTTTTCGCCTGCGCATTTGATTTTTTTCCCTTCCTTGTAAATAAAACATGCGTAAAGTCCTGATTCTTAATCTCTCTTCAGCACTAAATAAAATACCTTATTATTGAAGCATAAATTTAGCATAAATTTTAGCATAAATTTATGTCATCAATAATTTGACTCTGTAGCTGCTTGTGTCTGCTTGGCATACATCTCAAACCGAAACATTAGAAATGTTGATTTTATATCTACTACATTTTATATCTTTGATGCCAACTCGGCGAATCATTATTTATTATATTTTGCTTTCATCACTACATGTTTATCAACGCATGACAACTTGTGTGATGACTCACACAGCGATGCCTAAAAAATTTTTTTATATCAGTAATTGAATAACAAAGAGTATTATCCAATTACAGATTTAACCCCTTACTCGTCGCGCTCGTGTCTCATACGGGAAACCAATACGAATAAATTTTGTCGTGCCCGTATCTCACACGGGCTCTGCTTTTGCAATAAGAAGTTGAGGGAATACCAATTTTTATCACGCCCGTATCAATTCTATTTACACAGATAGCTCACAGATGGCAGTACAGTACTTGGAAGTTAATTAGATAACAGTAGTATGTAGATTCAGAATATTTCTTCCGTTAGAATATATTTTGAAAAGATGCAGTTTTAGTGCTCATCACTTTTTCGTTTTTAATGTTTGTAAAATGAACAGTTTAAGTGAACAAGTGGATTTAAGTCTTGAAGAATCAGGAAGTGTGATGCTTTTGATTCTGAAATATCAGATTGAGAAGATAGTGACGATTCCGCACAACTTTTACAAGGGCGCCAATGGAACCAAATTATGCCGGATGTTCCAGATATCTGTCCTCCACATTTTCAGTTCAAATTATTGCTTAAAGTTAATGTTTCATTTCAAGCCAGTACAGGCGTTTTACAATATTATGAACATTTTATAAATGATGAAATAGTGGATATAATTGTAAATGAGACTAATCGTTATGCTGAGCAATCAGGTAATGTTGTTGGTAAAAGGAACCTGAAAGGTAGAAGAGAATGGAAACCTGTATCTTCACATGAAATTCATTTGTTCCTTGCGCTTTCAGTTTTAGAAGGTACTGTAAAAAAACCTGAAGAAAGCATCAATAGAAACTCTTTTTTTCCGTAAGATTATGACATATAATCGATACTGTGAAATCAACAAATACTTGCATTTTGTGAACAATGATGCTTATGATCCAGAAAATCATCCTAACCCGAAACTACAAAATTTGGCCTATCTGCGAGCATCTGAATAAAGTATATAAAAACACAATTACTCCAGAAAGAGATATAACCCTAGACAAAATGCTGATGTTGTACAAAGGACATTTATCCTGGCGCCAATACATACCCTTGAAAAAAGCAAAATTTGGTATCAAAACATATATGCTAAGCGAATCTAGTTCTGGTTATATTTGGTCATTTATCATGTATACCGAGAAAGGTACTTTGTTTCATCCTAAAATAATTATTATATTTCACCAGAATTATGTAATATCCTTTTGACTTATCAAACAGATGTGGTTGGAACTGTTAGCCAAAACAAAAAGGATTTACCTTTAGCATTGAAAAACAAAAAATTAAAAACTGACAAAGTTATATCATTTAGACGTGGCAAAATACTCGCTCTCAAATGGAAGGACAAAAAGGAAGTAATAATGTTATCATCTTTTCATGATTCTGAAACTGTTGAAGTAATGATGCAAAGTAAAAAACTGAAAACAAAACCTAAGGTAATAATTGACTACAATAAAACAATGGGAGGTGTGGATCTTGTAGATCAATACCTTTCTAGTTATCAAGTAGCAAGAAACAATGGGAAAAAATCCTATAAAAAATATTCTTTCATGACCAAGCCGTTTTCAACACTTTTCAAGTTCATAAAAAAGTAGGTGGAAAAATGTCACATTTAAAGTTTAGACTCGATTTAATAGATGAAATAATTGACAAATATCATACTTTTATCAATTTTTCAAGACGAGGTCGTCCATTGATTGAAGCGCCATCAAATTGTTTATTTGAACAACATTCCTTAGAACCTATATCACCTTCGGGGGAAAAAAAAAGAAAAGAAGAAAAACCCTTCAAGAGAATGTAAAGTGTGTTTAAAGAAGAATGCAAATGGAAAGCTAATTAGGAGAGAAATGATGTATTATTGTAAAGATTGCAATGTAGGACTGTGCATACCATGTTTCAAATTTTACCATACCCAGAAAAATTATTAAATTTTTGAAAAACTATTACAGCTATTGATGTTGAATAAAAGCATTACTATTTGGAGATAATAGTGTGCGTTATTTAAACGTATGTGATTTTTCTTACTCCAAAATTTACATGTAATCTTAAAGGCCTGCATTGAAGCTTTTCTGCCTAGCTTGGGTGTAAGAGGAAAGCCAAATATAAAGTAAAATGAGGTAAGTTAATAAAAAAATTTACATGTTTAAAAAAACTGTTAAATTCAATGAAAAAAATATAGTTTTTTATATCAATTTATTTTAAATTTCATAAACATTAAAAATCATTAATAAAAAACTTGATGATTTTTGAATAAATTTTGTGAAAATTTTGCGACGAGTAAGGGGTTCAAGTTAAATGGCTAAGAAATGTTGATGAGGGAAGATTTAACAAAAATTTCTTTCCATATGCTAAAAATAGATTTTGTCAATGATACTCATAGGTCAAAAGATTACATTTAGAGCTATTTGAATTAAGAATAACTTGATTTGTTATTTACATAAACCCAGAGCTCGCTTGCCCGCATTGGGCGGCAGAATTTAGGGAAGAAGAGGAGTTTTTTTCATTGCGATGACAATGTCCCAATCATCAGTCAATTAACAGACATCGAAATCTGTAGGTTCTAGGTCCAGAAAATATCCCTACTGATTGTGAAGAAAGTGACAGAAAGGTTATTGAAAAAGAAAAAAGTTCAATTGACTTGTTAGTCAGAATTTTCGATACAGCAATTACAGGACAATGGAACTTAGTAACTGAACAAGAAATTCTATGCCAATAGAATTGAAGAGAAAGTATTAGCACAAAAAACTTAAACAGGCAACTTAAACAACTTACATTGAAAGAAATGTTTAAAGTAAACACATAAATATTAAGCTTTTTTTTTTTTTTTAAATTTTGATACCCTTTAGATCATAAATGCTTCATTATTTCATAAGTCACAATTTTATATTTTTAATTTTATAATTTCTACATGCCATCTTAATAGATTTAAAATGATCTAATATCCGGAAAAATCCGGAATCGCCGAAGTCCCAACGAGTCCAGATCTCTGACTTTGTGCTGCACTGATAGAAAATCATAGATTTGGGTGCTGATTACTACTTTCGCTAAAGGTATTGCTTTCATGTTTTTTTTAACCTAACTTTATTAAGAACGTTCTTTGGCGGAAAACTTCCGTTACACCCAGATAGCTATACTCATGAAGGAGAATAAATCTTTATGTATCATTACGGTTGCTACTTTAATGTGATACATAAAGTGGATTTTGTGACAACATGTAGATTTGGCATTAAGTAACAATCATTTAACAAAAAAGTACCATTGATTCTTTTCCGAGCAAAAATCACCAGTGTAATTTATAATATATAAACATTTTAAGCAGATATTCATAGCATATGAAATGTCCACATTATTAACTCAAGAAGCTTGGGGCTTGTATGCTAAATGTAATCAAATTGAAATTTTTTGAGTGTATTTATGTTTATATGGTAATAATTGATAAAACAGATTAGTATTTCATAGTTGCCAATTCTTTGAGTTTTTCCAAACTTGAATAGTTGGCAATTATGAAACCAGCAGTCTCCCGGTTTTACCAGGACACTCCTGGTTTTTTGACTCATCTTCCGGTTTTTTCTTTGTAACATTTATTAATGAAATTGTTTTAGCAATAAAATTACATAGAAAAAATGAAATTAATTTGCACAGTTTTTAATTATTGAATAGAAAAAAATTTGTACAATTGGTTTCATTCTTCACCTTTAGTTATTTTCAGCATAATTTTTATCATTAAATTTTGTTTGATCTGAATTTTCTTAATTTACTGTAGACAATAATAGAACTTTATATGAAGATTCAGCCAAATGTTAAATATTTATATTTAATTTTGTTTTAATCAATATATATTGCATTGCTAAGTTTTATTCACACAATAGTTAATTATTAATTTTTTTAAATGAATTATTAATCAATTTTTTAATTAAAAGTACTTTTAAAATGAATCTTTTCTTTGCTATGATGAAGTTTCTCAGAATAAAAGTGTAAAAATATATTTCTGAAATTAGCCAAAGCACATAAAATTTAGAATATGTAATCAAATATTAATATATCTTACGTCAGAATCGTATAATAAATAGTTCAATAAACTGAATCATGCATTACAAATTGAATTAAAATTAATTTTGAGTTCTTCTTTTAAAGTGGTGCCATTGCACATTGCAAAAAACTCATATAAACTCCCAGTTTCTGGCATAAAAACTTCCTGGTTTTTCATATTTCAAGGTTAGCAGTGATTGTATTTATATTTACATACATTTTATGCACTTAGACACATCTCGGGTTTTCAAGTTCCTCCCCCAAGTATTTGTCTGTACATGCCATTTGTCTGTTAGCTTCCCCCTCTTTTTTTATAGTTCTAAATCTGCAAAATTTTTCAAACTTATGTAATGAACGAAATGCGTAAGTGAAATCTGAGACTTCAAACCAGCCTAATTCATTATAAAAAGATAGATAATCAGATAATACTTGTTGCCTGAATTGATCATCGTCCTTTTTTTAATGCTCAGAAGCAATGCTTCTCCTAAAAAAAAAAAAAAAACTGATTGTCCCCCCCCTTTTAATGTGACAGATTGCACTTTTATTTGTAAAAAACTGGATTATGCCCCTTCTGTATTATGCTAAATACAGGGTTCGTACGGTCCTTAAGAGTCCTTAAAAGTCCTTAGGTTTTTTAGAATTGATTTTTGGTCCTTAAAAGTCCTTAATTTCATCCAAAATCAGTAGAAGGTCCTTAATTTTAATATAAAATTTCGGTCCATTTATATGACTGCCATTTCAAGTGCAAACTAGCATTTTCGAGGAATATTTTTGGTGATTCACTGACAAATATGGTTATTGTTTGAATTTGTTTCTACTTCTAATATAAATGGTGCGATTCTCGAGTTCCTAGGCAAGAAATGAAACATAGGCATTTCGAAATTGTTTATTTTTTTTTTGAATAGCTCTTAAACAACCTTTCCTTTTTGGCGATTTGAATTCTTTTATTAAATGGTTCTAAATTTGGCTACTTATCAACATTTTGGCGATTTTAAGACCAATTTCTGTACAAAATGTTTAATTCGGAGATATGTGAATTTTTCAACACTTTTGTTTTGAACACTGTAGCATTAATAAATTTCGTTAAAATAATGGTAATATATTGAAACTATATTTAAGACATAACATTGAAATAAAGCATTTTTTAACTGTTAAAATATAAAGTGATATTTCTTTTCATTTTGGCAACTTATTATTACAACATTTTGAATCCGAAAATAAACAAGCTAATAAACGCTGAAAAGCATAATTTACAAAACAATTCGTAGCAAAAGCAAAATAGCTGTGTAATTATTTTTAAAATGTCTTCTTTTTTATTTTTTAAATGGTAAGAGTTTTTCCCCATGTAATTGTCTCAGAATATTCAGAACTTTTAGAATGTGCATCCGTTTCCTCTATAAAATTAATTAAAAAATTTTTTTTCTTTTTTTGTGTGTGTGTGTGAATTTTTTTTTTCAAATACTTCTGGCTTTTCGCTGTCGCAGAATTGGTAGTGGTAATTTTTGTTTCGGATTTTAGACATTGCACTTTGGAAAGTTTAGAAGGATTTGAAGGCAATATTTATATATCTAAGATTCTAAAAGATTCCAGAAAAATGTGACAAAATGAAAAATGTTTTCATAGTAGTAACTCGTAATGGATGTATTTTATAGAATGTCTGGGATGAATTGTTTAATCTTTGAAGAATTTTTGGGAGAACAATGAAAACCTAATATTTGAATGCTTTACTTCTGATCCTAGAAATTTTTTTCTTAACATGATTATTCCCCCCCCCCTTTTTTTTTTCTTTTCCCTAAGCAGAAGTATGGAAAATGTCAGTAATGCTTTTAATGTTGGCTCATGGACACGTATCTACAGAAAGAAATTTTCTTTTAAAAAAGAATTGAAAACTAACAATTAAAAAGATTATCATATGTATCTTATATATCTCAATGCATGACACGCAAGGCTGGCGTTAGGCATTTTAGTACTTGATGAAGTTATTGCGGGTTCTAAATTCTGCCCCCAGTGCCTTTCCTAAATTCTAAAAGTTTTGCTATTTCTGTATTTTATTGCTCTGTGCATCACTAAAATTCTAAAAATTCTACCACACCGGCTTTGACCATATATCATTTCATATTTACTCTCAGTGTTCATATTATTTAAGGAATAAAATTAGCAGTATATATTTTAATACATGTGGTTTTTAGAATGACAGAAATCTTTAAATAAATCCAAAAATTCTGAAATGCAGAGGAAACTTATTGAGAAAAGAAATTGAGTGCATAAAGAGAAAGAAAATTATTCTTTAAATATAGGTACAGTTAGTATTACATAAATTAGCCATTTGTTTATAATTTCAGCCTGTACTATAGCTTCTCCCTTAGTTTTCTCACCAGAATGTAAATCATTTAGATAGTATTTAAACTGAGGTTTTTGTATTGTAAGACAGAGAGTGGTTCTGGCTTCTGCTCGCACGCTGCATTAGTTTCTGCCAGCTGTGATAATTTGTAATTAATTATTCAGCTTTGCGTTATCGTTACCAATCTTTGGAATCTGTTATGATTATGAGTTACTGAGCCAGCTTAGATTAAAATTAACACATTACCGACCGGCCGTCGATTAATCAACGTTTGTTCCCTAGCGCTTACCGACCGGTCGTCGATTAATCGACTTTTGATCTTTAGAAAAAAGCACCGATTATCTGAATAAAGAATGCGAAATGCTTGCTGCTTGCTACTTGTCAATCTAACCTAATCAAATCTAACAGAAAGATCAAAAGTCGATTAATCGACGACCGGTCGGTAAGCGCTTGGGAGCAAATATCGATTAATCGACGGCTGGTCGGTAATGTGTTAAATTGTGTTGTCTTTGAGTGCTAGTCCACAATTTGAATTTGAATTTGACTCTTCCTGTTTAGTTACATCGCCATGAGCTGTAGTTCATTCTGCTAGCATAAGAACACGCACTTATATTTTGAGTTCTGTTTAAATAAAGAGGTTTACTCTAACTTTTATCTGACTTTAGAGTTACTTTCAGACATGACAATAATTTGCTTCATGTATATCTAGAGTTTTGGACTATTTAACTTTTACCAGATTATATAAAACCTCATAGGTATAATATCGAGACACTGACAAGTTAGGAGATGAAGCAGAAACTAATGTGAACATTGGTTTGCTTATTGAAACAAATTTTTCATTCTTAGAAAAGGTGCTTAAAGAGAAGCAAATTGATATAAATTAGCCATAATGTCTGGGAGGGCTTCTAATTAAAAAGACGCATCAGTATTTTGTTGAGTATTGTTGCTGCAAAACACAAACGTGTTGTAGCTTTTAATGTATTATTATCCTGATGTCGTTTAAGAATCAGTGTCATAAATTACATGTATTTTAAACTGTGAAATGTTACTAGACTGTGATTTTCATCAAATATTTTTAAAAAATAAATAAAATTTAATAGTGGCCAGGTAAATCTATAATATCTGATACCTAATTCTATAATATTTGCTACCTAAGGGTATCTAATGATGTAATTCAATTATTGGTAACTAACTGCTCACCTTTAAAAGTTATCTCTACATCGAGCCTTTCATATAGTCACAAGATACAACACAAAAATGTAAAAATTACTATAAAACGTATTCCTTACAGCTAGTAGGACTTAAATTAATACAAAACAGCTTATCACCTCTGTTGCTTTAGTGGCTTATTGGAACCTCAAAGTATGTTAACTGTATTACAACTCCAGGAACTCTACACAAAGCTACGACACTAACTGTGTCAAACAGACAGAGCATAACTAACTTTCAAAAACCCTGCCAACATCAGGCATTCAGGCCTGTTCTGATTGGCAGGTCTCTATCTAGGCGAGCAACAGCAGTGACAACAGCCAGTCTTCTGTTATGGATTTTACTTCTCATTTTAACGTATGCCGTTTGATATCAAATCGGCCTGCTATTTACAAAATCTCTAGACTGAGCAAGTACTTAATGAAAGGCGACATAAAAGAAAAAAATCAACATAAAGCTAACCATTAGTAAAACATAAATAAAATGTCACTAATCTTCTTGAAAATGTGTCCAACTATTATAAACATAAAATGTTTAGTTCTTATTTCACAAATTTTACAAAGATGATTTTATTCTCGAATTTATTTTATAATTATGCTTAATAATAGTGCATCCTACTTACGGATTTATTTTTTATTAGGTTGGTATAACGAAAGTGAAGCTCAGGCATGGGCTTTAATTGAATTTACGCAGTTCCAATTTGCTGATAGGTCCTTAATTTTTTTCTTTAATGGTCCTTAAAAGTCCTTAATAGTACTTAATTTTGATGTGCAGAAATGTGTACGAACCCTGAAATATCTAACTTGCATTTAAGCATAAAAAACTTTCATGAATTAAAAATATGATTACCTTCCATTATGATAACTATTTATCCATTTATTATTTTTTTAAAAAAAATTCAGGTGTATCCTCTTAATTTTATATGTAATCACAGATTTTAAAATTGCCTGAAAAATGTATAAGAAGTTCTGTATTTTGAAGATTAAAAGGAAATTATTTTAAACTTACTGAAATGTAACGACTGAAGTGTTATTTAATGTAATAGTTTTTTCGTTCATCAGTGATTTAAAGAAAAGCTAATAAATCATATATCAGAAGTATAAAATAATTCTTAAAATATGTTTCTGCAGATGCAAATAATTATTGAATGGTAATTCTTTGGAAATTTCTCAAGTTTCATATCTGTCATACTTACACATTCTGTAATATTAATAATTTTCTTTCTGACAAATATTTAACATGATAAAAAAATTTCATTAAGTCAGTACTACTTTAAGATAGAAAATAATAAATTGCAAACAACTTAATATAAAAGGCAGTAAATCACATAATTTAAATAATATTATGTAGGCATGTTTGGAACTAAATTTTAGGGTTTATAATAATTTAAAATGAGCTTAATATTAAAATGTAACCCCATTCAAACCCAAAACTAGTTTGATGCAATAATAGGGAAAATTATTCATCAGTATCGTTCTGAATTTTATCAGAATGGAGATTCACTGATCAGGTATGGTAATTGCTTCCCCGTATTGGAAAATTAAATTTATTTAATATGATAAAAAATGTTGCCATAAATGAAATTTAAATTTTCAATTTTACTTGCATTATGCATAATGAACTAATTTCATGCTTATGTATTTATTTATTTTACAGTGATGTACCTCAAGAACTTCCTGTTCTTCACCCAAATGATACAAAATTTTTCCAGCCAGATGTTTCCTTTGATATGCCAGTATTAGAAAAAATCTGCAATGACAGTGACACTGATCTGTATTCTTTAAAGGAAGAAGCTTACGTAAGTGCATCTTGTAGCTCAACTGATTGTACTACACTTCCATATTTAGAAGATACAATTGAAAAGGCTTCTGCAATTTCTGTAAAAGCTGCTACTCAGTTAGCATTGAATACCATAACTCAGAATGTATCTGATGACATTCCTTTTCCTAGTATTTGTTCTGAAACAAATGCAGCATTATCAGTTACAAATTTTGCTGCTTCATTACATCTTGAAAATGTCACTGCATCTACAACTTGTACGAGTTATAATTCTGTTGTTGATCTAAATGTGAATGAGACTCTAAAAATATCTGATTTCCAAGAAACTAATATTGAAGAGACTGTAGGTACATTTGTAAAACGAGCTGTGATTACAAGCCCATGCAGCATACTTGATTCTTTAAAAGTGCTGAATTATGATAATTCTTTTAGTGCTGTAAATGTAAATGAAGTCTTAAATAAAACTGATTCCCAAGAATCTGAAATTGAGGAAAATGTGTCCTTGTTTGTACAGGAAATCCTCGATAGACTTGATTCCCAAGGAATTTTGAAAGACAACATCAAGCTGTATAATAAAGTAAGGCAGACGGAAGAACAAGTTTGTGCCAATAGGGAATTAAGCAGTACTGAATGTACATTCCCTATTGCAACTGAGAATAATGTTCAACTGTCTAATTCAAATATGTTAATGCATAAACATAATGACAAACATACTCATATGCAGAGTGAAGTGCAAGTGCAATGTGATATCAAGGTAACAGAAACTGAAGCATGTGGAAGACAGGAGAGTAAGTTTGAAACTCTTTTGAATGAAAAAAATGATGAAAGGATTGAACTTTATTCTGAAAGTCCATCAGTTGATGTTACTACATTCAGTGATCAAAAGAAACATGACAAAAAAAACATTTTTGTTGATATCAACAACCAGCTCATTAATGCTAATCTAGACCATAAAGAACAACATTCTGATATTGCAGAGAATTCAGTTAAAAGATTCCAGATTGATGCAGATAAGTATGTTGAAATCGAAAGTTTGGGTATTATTACTAATGTAAAAAATGTCAGATGTAAAGAGAATGAAGATACTTCTTTACATGAGGAAGGTGAACAAACTCAGCTGTTGACTGAAAAGGAAAGGGTATTAATTACTGTAAGACTTGAAGAAGAATCATTTTCTAAGAGTTATGAGAATAAAGTAAACCTCGAATTAATTGATCCTGAAGGTGGAAATCCATTAAATAGCAATAGCTTAGACCAAAAGAAATTAAAACCACACGCTTTTAGAAGTTCCTTGAAAGAGCAAGAAAAGAGTATTGAATTAAATACTTGTACAGAACGTCCATTCTATAATGATATAAATAAACAGATCATGCAGTCCAATGAACTGGATTCACGTCCAGAAAGTAACCACCGTAAAAGAAAGTCAAATGCCATAGTTGATGGGGAATTAAATGATAACTTTTGGGCCAAAATCCCAAAACTTGATGTTAGTAGACCAAAGAGATGCTATGCTGATGAAAATATGGATTTTTCAGATGAAACATCATTTGTTGAGGTGTCTAAACCAAGTAATGAAAATGTAGTCAATCAATTAAACGAAAGTCCAGCACATATTTTAGGCAGTGAAGAGTGTGAGAATGATTTTGCTCTTACAGCTGATCTTAGGAACGTGGAATCTTTTTTAGAAAATGTTTTCACATCATACGAGCATGAAGAAAGTAGAAAAAGCATTGAATTGGACTTACTTGAAAATGATCATCAATCTATGCAAGTCTGCATTGATTCAAAAGTATGTACAGCAAATTCAATTATTGAGTCACCACTAATTGAAGTGCCAAATGGGAAAAGTATTATTCAGGTTGTTGCTGATAAACCTCTGTATACCTCTGTAAGTACCACTGTAGATTCAAACAATACTATGTTTGAAGGCTTTTCAGCCTTAAATCCAGGTATGGAAGCTGTCAGTGGTGTAACTGAACCAACACTGCCTGAAAAAACTGACCAAGAAACATTAACTACAACTTCTAGGCTAATAATGTCTGAGGATTCTACCTCTCATTTAAATAATCAAAACTTTGATCGTAGTGTATGTGATATGGTTTGTTCTCATAAGGTTAATTTATATATGCTAGAGACAGATGTTTCTGAAGTAGAAAACAGTGAAGCCGAGAATAAAAGTCTAATAGATGTGAAAAGAATTCTAGAAGTGGAGAAAGGCAAAACTCCTGTAGACGTGGGTAATAAAGAGATTATGAATAGTGAAAATGAGTACAAAGATAATTCTATTTCAAGAATTCCTGAAACACACACCATTGATAATTTAAAAAATGCACCTGGAGTAGAAGTTGTCAATAAGGAAACAGAAATTATGCCTAACATAACTGTTAAATATGCAGCTGATAGTACATGTGATTCTATTAAACATTCATTTGATCAAAGCAGTCTATCTGATGCCTCACCTGCTTCTGGTTTAGATTGTATTTATCGCCAAAGGAAACTGAAGTTACCAGCTGCATGCAAATGGAAAAATTCTGACCAAAACATCTCTCTCAAAAATTGTGCAAATGGTGTTCTACTGCATATATCGCATAATCCAGATAGTGAAAACAATGCACTTGATTTAACGTCTCATTCTCCAATAAGACAACAGTCTTTGTGTAACAGATCTGACAGCTCTGCAAATAGTATTAACTATGATTCAATTTCTACAAAGAATTTGTGCAATATTCAGGTAAAAGAAACTTTTAATCCAGAGAATTGTATTGAGTGCCAAAAAGTATGTAATAACTCCCCATATGTGCAGATTAATAATCCAGTTTTAAATAATTCTTCGTTTATTTGCATTGAACAGACTCTTCCAATGACAGAAAACTGTGAGCATTATGTCTTTGATTGTAGCAAAAAAAGTTGCAGTTCATCGAGTTCAACTCAGGCAAGCATTGTCAATACTAACTCATATGAGGATGCTGATTTCAGCAGCAGTTCTGAGAATGACTGTATGTGGCAAAGCCTTCATAGTGAAGTAAATAACTTGTGTAAAAGTATAAACTGCGATGATAGTGAAATTGCTTTAGATCTTAGTCTGCATAGTCAGCTGAAAGCATAAATATCACAGCAGACACTTAAAAGAATTTTCTCTTAAAGACCGATACTAAGAAGTATGTATGCTGTGCCAGATTGCTGCAGAAGGACAAAATACTCCTGAATGTGCACATAGTGTTGAGCCTTAGCGGAGGAGGATGCCTTCGTAATGTGGTGCTGCTGTTCATAGAGATAGAAATTTTCATAAGATGCTGTAGTGTAAATATGCCTCCAACTATTTTGATGATCAATTTCTACCTTTCAAAAAGCAGCCTTCATAAAGGTGCCATCACCTTTATCCCAGAAGCACCGATATTCAAGTAAAATTTTTATTTGTTTTGCTAGTCAATGGTAACTAAACCCTTTCTTGCAAGACAATGAATGCCCTTGCATATAAAGATCCTGCAGTTTTATGAAGGCTGCTTTTTATAAGTCCTCTGCTAGATCTTTTGTCAGGATAACCTTGTGAAGGTTTCTGTCTTTTCAAACATTGGTTAACTTGCATAAAGGTGCTAATACTGCTACAAAGGGACATATTATGAAGTGGTCTTAACAGAAGCTTAATGATAGTTTGTTTAAAAAATAGCAAAATGCTGCTGATTTTGAACTAAATGTCAAGCCTCTCCCCCCAAATTCCCCCCCCCCAAATGGCTATAAAAATAGAATGTTAACAAGCTTTATGCAAAATCTGCATCAAACTAGAATTTAAAGCAAGTTAATTTCTGATGATTATATTCAAATTTTAATCCAAACCAGACAAGAGTAGCAAGCAAAACCTTGGCAAAAGTAAGATAGAAGTTGCTCTATGTTATAGAACAAGTATATAGAACTGAACAGTATTTAAAAGACTTAATGCACAGATTGATCCAAGTATTTAGCATTGGGGGAAAAAAGTACTTTTTATGGACACTTGTGTGTTATTTTTGTTTAATATAGATTTTCTTAAAAATTTTCATCAGGGTTAGCATAAAATGTGATTTCAGTTTTCATGATTTAAATAAAGATAAAATTAGGAAGCATAAATATAAGAATAAACATCATTAAATGAATGCATACAAACTCCTTAAGTTTATATAAATGACATTTTATTAATTATATATTATTTGAATTTTGTAAAATAAGATTTCACATATGAGTAACTGTAATTTTGATTTGCTAATGATTAATCAAAGATCATATGCAAGAACAATAAATTTGGTTTTTAGAGGTATGATTTTTCATCATTTTTTCCCCTTACAATTTTCTGGGATGATATCATTAATCATAACAATTATTTTTAAATGTTTATTGTAGTTTTTCTTATGCCGTTGTTTTGGGTGTATAAAAGAAGGCCACTTTCCTAGCTATATTAAGTATAATTAACTTACCTTTAAGAACTGGTGAAATTCTAGATTCATTAAACATGTGTTTCAATTTGAAAAACAAATTCTGAGTGACAAAATAAATATGGCAAAGCAGTTTTTTTGTTATTGAAACTGGGAAAACTGCTCTTTTTAGCAGTAAAAATAGTAACAGTAATGTTCTAAATTGCTGTACAAATCTTATATCTATTTGAATAATTTCATAATCCTGTCCATAATAATATAATACAAAAGTGTTTCATCTAGTTACTGTTTATTATTCAGTCATTTCAAGAGCTCCTTTTTCGAGCGTTTGTTTGTATATAATATTTTATTCCCTGTATATATTTAATTTAATTTCATATATTTTAAGTTTGGTAATTGTTCTGTGTAGTTATTACATTATGACATTATATATTAATGCATATTTCCCCCCCTTTTTATGGTAGTACAGTAGAGTCCTGCAAACTCAAGATAATGAGATAGTGTCGAATTTTACAGAATAAGCACTGAGTTTTTCAAAACTCTTACTAGTTAACTGTAAATTACTCTAGAAATTTGTAGCACAATATTGTACATGGAAAAGTACAGCATGCAATTAAATTAATGTTGAATTTAAGTCAAGTTCTAGCACAATAGGAGTCATAGAAAGAACAAATACCCTAAGATTATTGAGTAAAAAAACGTACATACAATAAAGAAAAATTATTAGTAACTTTTGGTAAAAAAATATCGTGTGATGGTAGATTGTCTCTCACACTCATTCCCTTGACGTGCAGCTTCATCCCGTAAGCGATGGAAGAACAAAATGTTCATACCAGATGCACCTTGTTCCTCCCTCCATGTAATGGAGCATTCCTTCAGTGGCCATCAGTCCTTCACTATGGGTCATCGTTTTAGCTTTTCCATTGTCTTCAATCTCTTTGTTTTCTGATTCATCTTTATTTTTATCTACATTGTCTTTCACCAGTGCAACTATATATGCATGTCCTAAAATTCCACAATTTTTATCTTGTTCCATCCATTCTTTTCAAAATCACCATCAGTAACATCTCCGCAGCCTGGAATTTTCTTAAGTAAGTCAACTGTTTCACTATTTTCGTGAAATTTGTTTCCTGAATAGTCCAGCAACTTTCCCAGGAGCGAACGAGGCTTATCTGCTTGATTTCACTCCAAGAATGAGCTATCCATTCGCAGAGTTACCAACTTTCCCGATTTTCGACGGTTCTCCCGCCAACCCGATTTACAATATATTTCTCCCGACTTTCTCTTATTCTTAAAATTTCTCATGATTTTTATGTAACTTGGTTTAATACTTCGTTATCTGCATCCCCAGAAAAGTGATTTGGGGTGTCTGAAAGCACCTGGTTTTTCTCTAGACTGAATAGAAAACCAAAGTAGTTTCATGAGTGAGAAATTATGGTGTGCTTCTGCTTTGTGAGTGAGAGCACGTGGCCGAAAATGTCATGTTCCATTTCTCAAGTGAGTATCAATTGCCACTGCATGTCATCTGGCACATATTAGCCAATGAGCACAGAATAAGATCGAAGTTGTTGTTTCATTCATCTTGTCGCTAACCTGGGTGAGTGTATGAGCTTTTGAGAAATTACAATACTTAGTATTAGTCATGTCTGCAAAAAAGATAAAATACTCAGATACTTTTCAAAAATCGTATACAGATGACTTTCCTTCTAATATTTCCTCAAGGAAATGTAATGCATTTGCAATGTGTATCGTTGGCCATTGCGATTTTTCGATTTCGCACGATAGAAGCATTTATTTTGCATGGTACAAGTGTACTCAAACATGTTTGTACACACAAAAACAAGAACAACATGAGTTTTATTGGGGGGGGGGAAGTTGATTTCTTCTATGGAAACAAAAGACCAAAAAGTTATTAACCCCTTAACTGCCGCGGGCATATATATACGCCTTGCTCAGCCGATGCGTTAACTGCCCCGGGCGTATATATACGCCCTTCCGAAATGCTATCATTTGCTTTGCGCTGCTACCAGTAAAATTAATCGTAAAGTTTTGGAATGCAACATCACAATGACCTTGACAGAGTATGCAAAGGAGGACACTATTTCAGAGAAGGGGGGAAGTGGGGATGTTTCTGGAACGGCGCAAGTAATGACTGCCCAGTTATTAGTCATGTTTCTGTTTGAGTGAAATGCATTTTTTATTGCGTCTTCCGTTTTCGTTTACTGTTTGTAATAGGTGCTTTTTTACGAATATGTACAACAGTGAAATAGATGATTACTTTCCGTCATCTTCAGGATCGGACACCTCAGAATATGTACGTCAAATGAAGAGGACTGACTATTTTTCGACAGCTGCTCAATGTTAGGTACGACTTGATATGAAAAACTTGCCTCCATGCTTTCATTTTGGTATAATGTTAGGTATACTGATTTTGCAAGTTGTAACACTGAAACCTGATAACCTGGTTTAAAAATAAATATTCCCCTTTGAAAGGGCGAAACTCCATTTTTGGGGGAAGTTTTTTTATTACACAAACATCATTTTATTATACTTTCATCTTTTTCATTATACTGTTACTCTAAACATTAAATTTTGTATTTTAATTTTTTCTTAATACAGTAATAATTTTCTTAATAAAGTAAATAGGTTTTAGACAATAAAACTTGCAGTTATTTCTCCCATAATACATCGCATAACTACGCGCGCCTGTGTAAAAAACGGTGGCACTGGGGAGTGAATCTTGTGCGTTTACCGCGGCAGTTAAGGGGTTAATACATAAGGTTGCCACACTACCTGGAAAACTGGAAAAAGTCAGGGAATTTGAAAATTGACCAAAAAAGTCAGGGAATTCAAATATTTTAGTCTAAATCTAGAAAAGTCAGGGAATTTCATACAGCAATCCCCCAAAAAAGCGAGTTTTGCGCCAACGTTGGAAGCCGATCACTTTCTTGGCACGTGTTAGCGTCATTCGGGCAGCTGGCATAGACCAATTCTTGCAGCTCCAAACAGATTGTCTTTTAGAAAGGCAAAGCAAGTTTCCAGTAACTTTGGTTCCCAGTAACCTCAAGAATCAAAATACTCGCATGCGCATGTGCAGTACATGTTGAACTAAACAAAATACGTATTCTTGTATCAAACAAAATCGGTGTAATCCTAGTATAGTGGTACCATGGAGGTTAGAATAGCTTCCATGTACGGTACACACGGGATTTGGCGACATTATGATGGGCAGGAAACAGGCCATTTTGGTGTTGGCGGCAATTTTCAAAATCGTGCCAAGACTGTAGCGCATAGTAGGATTTTATCGCGAAATCTTTTAAATACTCTTTTTTTCTTTTTAAGAAAGGCCTTATTTGTCATTTTGCAGTAAAATAAAAAAATAGTAATCAGTCATCTAGGCTAACCATTTAATATAACTATACTCACCAAAATATTGTTGATTATTGTAATTCAGTTTTTAATTATTTTAGTGTTATTCATATCATTTAATGCTGCTTCTTCCCCTTAAATTTATTTATTGTTAGTAAATAATACTTTCAAAATTCAGGAAATTTTCTCTGGCATAATCCTGAAACTAATTCTAACAGTATGATGACATAACATCACGAAATTCAATGCATGTATTTTTTGCTTATGCATTCAGCTAAATAAATATAAAATACCTAAATTTATTTAAAAATATCATTAAATAGATTTCTTTTTTTCGTTTAGCTGCAAAATA
>KK122573.1:0-40068 GCA_000611955.2 Stegodyphus mimosarum | reverse complement strand
TAACAATATTCTCTAAAATTTTAACGAATTTTTCATTAACAAACTCAAAGATTTCAAAGCCAGCAATACCAACGTTGTACAGAAAAACATTTTTATCTCCAGCGCGTGAGAGCGTGTACCGAAATTTCTAAAGATATGCACAATTTAAAATTATTTTGCGATATTGCTGTTGAACTCAATTTTATGGTTTAAGTGCGAAGAACATGGTATTTAACAAATAAAGGTAACACACAAAATGTTAAATAAACGCCTCTTTGGACGTAATTAAAATCTGAAACCTTTCAGATTTTTTTTAATTATTGTTTCTTATTCAGTCATTTTCAAAAGGCTCTTTTCATTGGTTGTTTATGTATGTAATATTTTATTTCATGTGCATATTTGTGTTACATTATAAGATTACATATTTACGTATTCTACATACAAACTTTTCTGATATTATGTTATTGTTTAATAATCTATCTGCTGCCCAATTTTTGTTAAAAATTATACCAATGAATAAACTGTTTAATATTTATGAATTTCTTTAGTATTTTTTCCTCTTAAATATTTCAGAAAAAAAAAAATGTTATTTTGGTTTGAATATAAGACATTTTTTCCCCTTTTTGAATCCTTTCCTGGAAACTTTATATTCATAGACTAACTCTCTACTAATGTTCTATTAATGTATTAACATTCTAGTTGCAGGTAATTATCATATTTTTCTCTGCAAATTCAAGGACAAAATTTGTATCTTTTCATCTAAATTTGTCAAAAGGTTACTTTTAATGGACAATAAAATGGACACATAATTTCAATGCTTAAAGTAGCTTACTGTTCGTATTTTTTATAGTGCTTTTTGGTAGTGTTACTAGCACATATTCTAAACAATTGCATGTCTTACTGACATTTATGCATGGTGCAAATTTCAAGCCTGTTGAAAGTTTTCTTCATAATATTAAATCTGAATGGTCACAGAGCTTATTTAGGGGCCCTGCAATGCCCATAATAGCTTTGGCTACGCATAATATTTTGCATTGCGTAACTTTTCATATTTTACATTGTGCACCATACCAATCATTAGTTACACTGTAGTTTCTTGCGAGAAATAATAGGTAAATACTATACCAAATGATTTACTTTTAAGATCATTCGATAGGTAGATGTATTCAATAACAAGCATAAGTAAGTATTTACTGAAATAGGGTGAATGTTTCACTGTAACAGTACTTCCCTATTTTAAATCTTCAAAATCATACTATACACTAGTACATACTATACTATCATACTATAAATACAGTCACCAGTGCTATGAAAACTTGGATGCTGGCAGTTCCCTATAACGTAGATATTGAAAATTTTTGGTCTTTCTTCTTGTCTGAGATATGTTAATGCTTACTTTTTTTTGAAGAGTGTTATATGGGTTTGTTTAAATTTTCATGTCCTCTGAATATGCTGAAAGCTCCAAATGTTTGGTGTTACACTTCTGAACAAAAATTTAGATGTCAAATTGTGTCCTTAAGCTTCCTTTTCTGTTCGATTGTTTTTTCTCGACAATGTTCATGTTTCATTGCTTAATTTCTAAAATACCAGTATTAGGCAGGATGAAATGATATGCTTTCTTAGCACATTCAGTGTTTTCAGATTAAACTGAACTGCAATTGTATAATTTAGAAGTAGTTTTCTTAGACGAATTGTACAATAATGTATCTAGAGCCAGAAGTTTTTGCATTTAATATATTTTTGTAATCTATGAAATGGATTCTGGATGAGCCCAATTCTGTAACATTACTTATACGAGCATATAAATGCATTTATTGAATGTGAATTTCCAGTCAACATAGTGTCCATCTGCATAGTTGAATATGCATAGTGTTCAATGTAGACTGCATGCATGTATTTGTCAAAATGTACAAAAATTTTTGTTGAAAAAATGGCGACAAGAAAGTAAATTACTTTTAAAGCTAAATGCAAGACAACAGTGCAGCTGGAGGTTATACAGTGCAGTATAGCAGTACAGAAAATGAAGCAAGCAACA
This sequence comes from Stegodyphus mimosarum, assembly GCA_000611955.2. Classification (NCBI taxonomy): domain Eukaryota; kingdom Metazoa; phylum Arthropoda; class Arachnida; order Araneae; family Eresidae; genus Stegodyphus; species Stegodyphus mimosarum. The sequence continues at coordinate 38,054 of KK122573.1, read as the reverse complement.
ACAGTGATAAAACCTTTTGGGCCTAAGTTCTTCAGTTTTAAAGAAGAAGGAAAGAATAGAAGATAGTGTTGTTGACCTTCTATATACAGTTGTGGTTATTGACAGAAAACATTTTTTAAATGAAAATCTGAACATGAAAGAAACAGATTAAAGGAGACATAACTTCAGATTCAGTGATATGTGAAAAAAGTAATGGTTTAGTTAGTTTCCAACTCCAGGAAGCAGAAAAAATCTGAAAAAAAAATATTCTTAATGCATAATGAACTGGAGATCTGTGAGTTTGAATAAAGATCGCAACATAATAATTAAAGACTGAATTCACTTAAGATACAGTAAGGTGAGAAATTGTACATAGTTTCATTGTTCTATGCCATTTTTACATAATTTCTCATCTCGAAAGTTTTGTTTCGAGGAATAGAGTAACCCTTCCCCCATTACTAATCATATTCAAAAGTAACTTTAGTCACATGACAAGTGTAGCTTATTATTCCATGGTATGCCATGAAAACCCAATAACGAGCTATGCTTATCATGTGACTAAAGTTACTATTGAATATCATAATAGGGGGTTACCATATTCCTCAAAACAAAACTTTCAAGACAGTTTTCAATAAAAATTAAATGGACCGGAAATGGTTAAGGTAAGTTAAGAAATTCAGTCATAGGGAGCTTTTGGGGACAAGAACTAATTGGCCTTATTTAATGAATTTGTTCAACATGTATTGAAACCTAGAAGGTAGGTTACATATCATAGCAAAGGCATTCAAAAACATTATTGCAGTTGTGAAAGTAGTGTTAGAAACAAATATAAAAAATAACTACAAAATAAATTTAACAGTCATAAAATGGTAGTTTTCTATCAGCAGTGAGGATCCGATGAAATAAAGATCAACAATCAGAACAAAATATGAACTGAAAAGCATTAATAATTAAAGTAAGACAAGAATCAATAAATAAAAAAAATAAACCATCAAGTTAGTGTAACAATATTAAAATCTAAATGTGAGAAATGAACTAAAAACATGCATAAATAAAAGAAACAGCTTAAATTAACTAAGAATTAATTTAAAGAAGAAATGGAGATTTAAACTATAGAAAATTGAGCAGTTTTATATTAAGATTTCTGTCAAAAATAATACATATAAGAATCGAAGCAGTGATTGCCAGCCATGGCAGTTATTTAAAATATTTATTTCTTCCTCATCCACAAGTCAGATGGGTTGTAATTTTAATCAGTTATCCTTGTGGCTTATTTGTCCAAATATGGCTCTCATGGTTTTTTATGCTGCATTTGGGAAGGTTAGCAGTTCTGCTGCTGATATGTAATTAATTTAAAGGACATGTAATTTACTTAAATGATGTAAAAATAAATTTTCTGGTTGTGTAATAACTTGACAGTAAGTAAAACAATTTCTTTAAAGTCATAAAATATCAAGCGATTTTCTCAATGTAATAAAATAAATTTGCTAGAAATTCTAGTTTCACTGTTTAGTAAAGAGAAAGGTAATGGAATGGCACTGGTGAGAAGATATTATTATTTTAATGCTTATTTTTTGTATTTTATATTTCCTCTGGCTCATGAGCAAGCCATGCTCAGTATTTTGTCAGTATAGCTTAGTAATTTGTGCATGACAAAAGTGAGGTATTTTCAAGTTGAAGAAAGATGTAGCGGCGATATTATTTTTTTCTTTACAATAAAGTGGGTTTTTGTTGAAACTTGACTTGTTAATCACTGCAGGCGTAGTTTTTTTTTGTCTAAGTGACTGTTTTAAAATTATGATACGAGTTTTTAATGAAGACTTCATTCTGAAGTCTGATTGTTAAGTGTATTGAAAGCTAGAAAAGTCGGTGACTTTTTCCTCGTAAGTTTTAAGATAACTGGCGTCCGTCACCGGATTATTTTCTTATTTAAGATATTTCAAGTAATAAATGATTTTAAAAAAGAATATTTGAAACTTATTCTGGAAGAGATCGGAGAAAATCTACCACTGCAACAACACGTTTTTAGAAGGTAACCAAAAACGTTTTTGTCGTTTTGGACAGTCAGAAAGAAAAGGTCCTAAAGCAAATAATAATCACCGCTAATCCTCAACGTAATCACCATCGGCATCCAGTGCCATTTGCCTACGAGTGGCTAGCTGGTGCGATGCCATCGCGGTAAAACTCAGGATCTTGGATGCAAAGAAGTCCGCGAGGGCCTTTTCGAGATCTGGCTGGTTGCTGAAGGATTTCCCACGAAGATGGTTGTCCAGGGAATTGAAAAGGTGTAGTCTGTTGGCGCGAGGTCTGGGTAGTATGGTGGATGGGGTACTGTCTCTCAGCCCAGTCGCTGGATGATGTCCCTGTCCTCCCGAGCCACATGCGGCCTCGCATTGTCATGAGGAGTACACCCTGACGATTGACCAATGCTGGCTCTTTATGCATCAGTGCCTGATGCATACGTTCAAACTGCTGCGGGTACAGGACTGCCGTGATGGTTTGTCTCACTGGCAGGAGCTGATAGTACACCACTTGGTGACTAGTTCACCAGATACAGAACACGATCTTGTGTGGGTGGAGAGAACTTCTCGCAGTGTGAGGCACAGGGCCCCGTAGAACGCCTTGGTGTGTCATACTGGACCACGTTTCATCGCTGGTGAGTACTTGATCAAATATGCCTGCATTGCGGTACCGAGTAAGCAATGACGCATCGGGCAGTGAGTGGCGTACTCACTTGCTCAGGTTATATGCCTTTCCTATTCGGTGCAAATGGAGTCTGATCGTTTCATTAGATACATGGAAGTGTGCAGCAAACTAAGAGGGCCATGCGCCGCTCACATGGCCGTCTTTGGCACGGCCTCTTAGCACTTTATTGTCCTGCCTCGCTTTCGCGAGCGGATATTCTTGCGCATGTTCTCTTGCGGCCCTTTTTTGCGTGGCGGGATTTTTTCCCATCCATTGGAGCGCCCTTCTGTTCAGGAAGGTAGGGCTATTCGCCCTCTCGTGATTCCCGGCGAGGGTTTTGTTTTGTGGAACGCCTGCGGTTGGTGGTTTTCGCACGTTCTTTTTTTTCCACTTGAAAAGTTTTCTGGTCAAGCGCACTAAAGAGTACTTTGCCCACTCGACTGGCCACTTTCACAAGTGGGATGAGGGAGATCAGTCGATTTAGGTGAAGTCCCTGGTTAGCGTGTCTGGCCCCGGCAGGGGACCTTTGCCTAAATAGACTAAACACACAAACTGGGGACCTTTGCCTAAATAGACTGACCTTCCTCACCCCACTGCGGCTTCGCCGCATGGGGTTGGTTGGACTCTAAAAAAAAAAGCGAAACTGTATTAATTCCCTATTTACGTGTCACAAACATAAAGCTACACTGAAATGCACTGAATTTATCAGTTATGGTACCAAATTCAAGTAATTGGTTTACTATTTTCCAATCAATTGGCTACTATCACTCTATGGCTGCTTTCACGCCCTCATCGTCCAGCGCTTATGGCCGACCGCTGCGTGCTGCATCACTAAGAGATGTATACTCTGACCTGAACTTCTGGAACCATCGTCTAGCGGTTCGTTCGTTAACGGTGTGATCCCCAAAGGCCTGGCAAATTCGGCTACTTGATTCTGCTGCTGAAAAGCCCACTCTAAAATCACACTGGAAACAACTCCGAACGAGCGCCTTTGTCCAGTCCATTTCAATCAGTCGCTGTGTGAGTTATGTTTGAAGTGACCATGACCATGAATCACCATATTTGATCGGCATACGGTCTCAGGGGAAGTCTTTACCGATACATGGTTATCATATCCTGAAAAGGAATCCAAAATGAGTTCGTATCCATAAAATATGGAAAGAATATGCACATCCTAGTGCAAATTAGCTCCTAATTAAGCTATAATAAAAGTCTAAATCTGAGAAGTGCCGGCACTTGTGCTGCCATCTGTTTTTAAAATCTGAAGTAATCCGTAAAGTGAGATTTAGGCTTAGTACTGCTGCTCCAGAGTCGCCATCTATTGTACTGCCGTGATGGTTTGTCTCACTGGCAGGAGCACTCACTGCATTAGTGCTGAAATGGTGATTTAGTCTTATTCTTCGATTTCGGCAAAATGAAACGTAATCTTTGCTGCTTCTAGGGCTATTATCATTTTCTCTGTACTGTTTTTGGCTTGTTTAATTTTCTGAGCAATTTGGGACATCGTCTGAATAATTGAAAAATTTGGAATATTTCGGTAAATTCCTTTTCCGGTTTAAGATTATTCTTAAGCATGGAGCTGTAAGCTGTATTGTTACCATTTTCTGATGTTTCTTTTTGGATAAGTGAGCTGAATATCAGGAAGTCTTCTTTGGTTGTGATTTTATTCTCTTCAGTCGGGATTTGACTTTCGCGTTTGAAGTTCTAAGTTCCATTGAATATGACGCGAATAAGCATGTATTCTGCATGCTTTGTTCCGGCTGTCTTAAAATCATACTTCAAAGAGTGCATCTGGTGTTGAAACGTAGGTCCAGGGGACAGGCTAGTTGGTGAAAGAGGCTTGACCAATAGTCACATGTAATAGCGAACAACATCGGATAGGTAGATACACCAGAATATGTATGTATACCTGAAACTAAAGTAATTTGATGGCGAGAGATAGAAAATAAATAGGAAAAGTACCTTCATAAAGTACAAGAATGAGTTCTGCTTTGAATAGCTCTTGGTCTTAGCACATTGTATAATTCAGAATGTATCAAAGGACTTAATAAAAAGTCCATAGTCAGCTGACAGTCTCTTCCGTTGCAATAGTGAATCCAGATATAGTACGTACATAAATCAAACAGGATAAAATAAAACAGTAAAAAAAATGAAATTTGCTGCAATATTTACATATGTACATAGGCAGCAAAAATTCCTGCTTCTGTATTAATTATGTGAGGCTATTAAGAGTACAGAAAAGTCACTAGTAGAATCATAGTCACCTCATTTGAACGTCCTATCAGCGGAAGCGCAGGAATTTGCACTCATAAGTTCATAGTTGCACTTAAGCATCAGTAATTGATAAAGATTAGGTTGGAAAATTTAAATTTCCCTGCTCTTGGACCATAAAGGCAGAAAAAGGTCGAAGATGTTTATCGTCATTGTGGATATCGTAGTGAAAAAGTCTAAAATGCTGCAGATAAGAACAGTCTCTTGCACTTTCAAAGAACTTCACGTTAGTTTTATGTAGGTAATCCTTAACTGAATCCAATTTCACGGTCCTTGTATAGGATATCATTTCGAACAAAATAATGTGCGTTTGTTATTATCCGTAGATATTTATTTTTCACGATCTGGAGTTTTTAATGTCTTTATCAGTTGCTGCAGCCCAGGCGGGTGATGCATAGGTCTTTATCGGGCGTAAAATGGAAGTGTAAACAAGTTTCTTTTCCGCTAAGTTCAACTTAGAGTATTTTCCGATCACGGGGTACAAGCATTGCATGACTTTGAGGGCTTTATTGCGTATATGATTGATATGCGAAGTCTATATAAACTTGGGGTTTAGGATGACACCCAGATATTTGGCTTCTCGTACCCTGGGGACTTCTTCATTGAATAGGGTCAGTTGACTTCTTATGGAAGCGTTCTTTTTCCTGCGACATATGAGCAGTAGTTGAGATTTTTGGGCATTGATACAAACTTTCCATTTCATACACCAGGTCTCAATTAGAGGGACGATTTTCTGAAGTTGCTTGATTGCATGGTTATCATTTGTAGACTTTATTGCCAGAGCAGTGTCATCTGCGTAGCAGGCCAGTAAAGCATTATTGTAAATTTCCATATTTGGAAAGTCATGAGCATAAAACAGAAAAGTAAGGGCCCTACAACCGAGCCTTGCAGGACTCCAGCATCAGTGCTTTTAGTGACAGAGAGTGCATCTCTGGCAGCAACACGGAAAGTGCGATTTGTAAGAAATGAGAAAATCACTAGAATAAGTTCTCTTGGCAGATGAAGGTCAATCAGTTTAGCTATGAGTCCTTTATGCCAGCCGCGGTCGAAAGCTTTCGCCACGTCCAGCATGAGGAGAGCAATATTGAGCTTGGAGTGGAGAGCAGCTCCAGTAAATTCCGTGATTCTTAACAATTGCTTTGTGGTTGAAAGACTTGCACGAAAGCCAAACTGCTCTGCGGGTAGAAGGGTAAGATAGGGTTTTAGTCTATTGAGTAGGACACGTTCATACACATTTCCTAATCCAGGTAGCAGACTGATGGGTCTGTAACCATCAGGTTGAGTGTGGACTTTTCCAGGTTTTGGTATGAGGATGATCTTAGCCGATTTCCAGTTAGTCGGGCATTAAGAAGCAGCTAAGCAGGCGTTGATAATGCCGGTGAGTTTACAAATGATATTTTTTGGTAATGCACAGATGGCTCAGTTCGAAATACCGTCAATACCCGGTGCTTTATTCTTATTTAGTTTTTTGATGATGTTCATCACTTCAGTGGAAGTTGTCAAAATGATGAGATTTCTGACTGATGGAGCATTTAACCAGTCTTTTACTTTCATTAAGGTAGTCAATTCGAATTCAGGGTCCGCTGGCCAATCGTTTGGTTGGAATTGCTTGAAGAGGTGGGTAGCAAACATATCAGCTTTGTCGCTGTTGGCTACCGCAATTTGATTGCCATACTGAAGTGAGCGGTTATTAGGGAACTCGGACTTTAAATTTTTTATGAGTTTCCAAAATGAGCCGTCAGTGATGTTCAAATTTAAAATCTTTTCATGCCACAATTCCTCTCTGTATTCTTTGATAAGACGTCTAATGTCTTTATTGAGGCGATTTATAGTTCTTTTAAGTGCAGGATCCCATGTAAAGATGGAAATGTTTCCGGAGATGTTTTCTTTGCCTCATGAGCTGCCGGATATTAGTAGGCAGTCGATAGATTTTGTCGTTACTATCAATAATTTCACTAACATCTTTGATTGCATTTTGGATAAAATTCGTAAGCTTTTGCACAGCAGCATCAGTGCCGGTAGCAGATCTGAGGTTGTTAAAATTCAAACTACTACTTTTTAACACATTTTCAAACATAATCCAATCCGTATTTAATTTCTGCGGGGGTTGATTCGTGTTAAAGATGCCTAGTGTCAGAATCACAGAGAGGTGATTGGAAGAAAGTTCGTGAATTACATCCAATGCCATGGGTACAGTCATGTTGGTAAGAACAATATCCAAGATATCGAAGCGGTCGACCCTGCTAGGCCTATAGGTATAATCCCAAGGTGAGTGAAGCACTATAGGTCGACTGGTAATAAAGCGATGTAAGGTATCTCCATTTAGATTGCCTCTTCTGCAGTTCCAAGCCAAGTGCTTGGCATTAAAGTCGCCTGCTTCAATAGTAGGAGAATCAGTAGGGAAAAGTGAGTCTAGAAAATTTTCATTCAGTCTATTTTGTAACGAGTTGCATAGAGCACTAAAATACACAGTTTTAAATGACGGTAGAGTGACACTAATTGTGACTATTTCACAGCTCTGAGTCCTATTTACACTTATGAGGCATGAAGGAATGTTCTTTTTTACGTAGATCATTACACCACCTCCACGGTGGCTGAGCCGATCACATCAATATGATCAGTAATTTGGAATATGTAGACCATAACACGCTTGTCCGTGTGTTTCCGTGATGAGACCAAGATCTAACTCATGTTCGATAAGAAAGTGCTGCAGCTCGTGCAGCTTGGAGGGAAGCTCGCAGGCATTCCAGACTGTGAAACGGATGGGAGAATTTTGCAGGCCGTATTTATCAAAAGAGAGCCGTATTTGCAGAGTTCTCAGGTTGTAATGGTTTGCCATTATTCGATTGTTTAAGTAAGAGGGATAGGTCCGATTCTTTGATAGCAATAACAAGCATTTTTAGGTCAGTCAGTACTTGTTTAGCTTCAGGGCTTGTTTAGCTTCGGGGGCTGGGCCGTCGATTAGAGCCTGGGAGTAAGTTTTGTTAGTGACGACTCTGTCACTATACGTTTTTGCCTGCTGAGGGGCTTTGGACTTCGGGAACTTCTCACGACCACGAAAATTGGCTGTGTGACCTTCCTGAGAACAGTTAGCACACTTAGGAGGTGTAGATTTATCTTTTTTGCACTGAAAGGACTGATGAGTGTTTGAAGTAAGACTAAGACTAATATTATTACCGAGCTATTTATTGCACGGAGCAACTTTGCTTGTTCTTCACATGAAGCCCTAGGGCACATGACATGTATGAATCTGAACGTGGAAAAGATCTTTGAAAAGAAATCGGAGCAAAGGAAAAGGAGAGAAGCACCGAAAAGGACCTAGGTAAAACATCTGACAATTTCTCCACAAGACGAGAGAGAAGAGCTTACCATGAGAATCCTGTGACAAAGGAGGAACAACTTTAAGATCGTTTAAAGTATTGATGCAGCGCGCTTTTATACTCTTGGTCAATGTACGGGCTTTCGATCTAACGACTTCATCGCCAGGTTTGGCGACCATTTTTATGTTGGGTTAACATTTCCTATGCCCTATCAAAAATGGCATTGGAATTGGCCAGAAATGGCTTTTTTGGTTACCTTGTAAAAAGGGATAATTTTAAATAGTACAATATACAAAAAGGGTTCTGAATTTGTTTAAGATTTATTAACAACTGCTATTGCGGATCGAAAACAAAATGAAAAAAGTTGGAATATGATCTTCAAAAAATGAGAATGAATCATGAACTAACTGGAATTGGCAAGAATCCAAGCACGGAATCAAAATGAGTCATTTTCCTCTACTTCTGTGTCTGATATAAATAGTTCTAAACGAAAGTCATGATGTTTGCTTAAATTTGAATCTAGACAGTTTAGGGATGCTTTATTTTTACAGTCACTTTGAACAAATTTATAAAGATGAAGATATTGTGCCAGAGAATAATTTCCAGCATTTAATTCTTGCGATCGTTACAGATTCCTGCGCTAGGGAAGATGTCGAGAGTTTCATTTTGATAGGGAATATTTTTTATCAAAGTATATTTTTAATATTTATATTTTTCCAATAAACAACAATTAGAATTATAACAAAGTACCTAACTCATTCCCAAAGGCAGTTCTTTATTATGTGATTCATATATTTTCTCTCTGTGTTTAGAGATGCATTTGGAGTGGTCATACAACAAATTTATATGCGTAATAACTTCACCCTGCTACCGTATTTCTTTGAGTGAAAAGGGCCATTGATTTTAGAGCACATCCCATTAATTCAAAGGCATATCCCTCTTCGACTACATAAAAATTATTTCAATTTTAAGAAAATTAAGTAAAAGAAAGGAAATGTTAAATTACATTTAACAAAATATCATTGTAATGAATGGCTTAAATTTATTAACAGACACAAAGAGAAGTGTTGAAATTAATCATAACTGTTCAAATCACTCATAACTGTAACAATTTGATTGAAACTAAAGAAAAGTTTTTATTAACTTCTTTCTACAATAAACGTGAATCTTATTTACGTGCTTTAGAAATATTAGATGTGACAAGGAATAAATGTAGCTATGCATTATATCCAATTGCTGAATCTTTGCTTTCCAGCTAACTTTTAAAAAGCATGAAATCGTAATAATTCTTCTGACACTAAAATGGATGCGAAAGACCGATTAAACAATTTAATGCAGTTTTTGAGATTGAAGATTGAGGGAGAAGAAAGAATATGTTTGGCTGTAGCTGGTTTCGGTCTAGGAAAGTGCCAAGATAATAAACAGTTAAAAAAGAAGCGTTTTGTTGCTGAATATTTACGTAATAAGGTGCCTACAGGTGCAGGATTATTGATAACTGCTTCTGTTTCCAGAGTTATGAAATTACTCATTTTTTTGTGAATGTAAACATTTGAGTTCTGACTGTTTTTCCGCGCAAAAAAAATCTTAAAATCTTAAAATCTTGTTTATCTCCTGGTCCTGTGATGATTGAGGTAGATCCCATGGGACTCTAGTTGTCTATATTACGTTAAATGTTCTCTCTGTATTCATCAAGAATTTTCAGCAGACATATTACACACTAAAAATAGATCATTATTTCGAGACTTGAAATATGCATGCTACTGTTCAAACAGCAGGCAAAGAACCTCTATGTAAAGAAGGAAAGGCTCCATAGACGTAATGTGAACCACTTTGTCTGCAACGCCGCTACAAAGAAAAGGGAACATTCGCCAAGGAATTTGGCGACGGAATCTGTTGGCGAGAATTTCCCCTCTGTGATGTGCCGGTTCTTTGGTACCTAGCCGACATTTTCCCCCTCCGCGACGTGTATAGGAAATTGAGGAACACGGGTTAAGATGAATCGTTCTTTGACTTGTCGCGATAATTTAAACTCGGAAATGATGAAATATTAGGTGAAGTTTCACTTTCACTGGCTGTTGAACTTCCATTGTCCATATCGCTACTTGAAACCAAAGAACCTATTCTTTGTTTAAACTCTTGCTAAATGTAACTGTCGAACCTGTCCAAACCAACTTCGACATTCAGCTTCGAGCTTTGGCGCTTTTTGGCGACAGATATTTCACGCATGCGCAGTTGTTTCCCTTTTCGTTGGAAGGGAGCCACTTCTGCTTCTGCGAAGTTTTCCTTCTTAACAGTACATATTCTTTGCAGCAGGTCTCTCTACTCTCCCTGCGCTTCTATCAAGGGTTGCCTTATTTATCGGCACACACGAGGGGGCGCAAGGCGCGTTCCTTATCACTGTCACCCCAGTCCTATAGTTAAAAAATGGCGAGTTTTCTCGTAATGCTTGATTTGTTCTTAAAAACTTGTGCCTTTAATGTGTGATGAGCTTGATACACAAATGAAAGTTGCGCAGCAGAAAAAAAAAAGAAAAGCTAACGAAGGACGTATCAAGTATTTTATATTTTTGCATGTGTTTAATTATTTCGTAAAATTAATTTTAACGCTTCGTTAATATTTATATTTCTTTTATGCCGAATGGCAACAGGTTGTTATTCATAGTCATATTTAGTCCAAAGGGATTTAGTCCCGAAGGACTATTACTTTCGTTTTGCGATTTTGCGTCGGAAACACAAAAACGGCGTATCACTTTTCAAATTGTTGCCACTAAATGTTATCGCTCTGCATTAAATTTAAAAAAATGAAAAATCTGCATAAATGTATGCATGTTTTTTAGTCCAAAGGGATTTAGTCCCGAAGGACTATTACTTTCGTTTTGCGATTTTGCGTTGAATCACTCTGAATGCCCGTTTCACTTTTCAAATTGTTGCCACTAAATGTTATCGCTCTGCATTAAATTTTAAAAAATGAAAAATCTGCATAAATGTATGCATGTTTCTCGCATTGTGATAAAACCTAGAGCCATCGAATTTTGAATGACGTAATCCTACTGCGAATATGGGCATCTGGAAGCCCTAATTTTGAATTTGAAATTTGCTTTATTATCGATTTTATGTTTTGTAACATTTCAACGAATTTCTGATTAACAAACTAAATGATTTCAAAGCGAGCAATGGCAACACTGTACGGAAAAAAAAACATTTCTATCTCCAGCGCACGAGACTTACGGAAATTCTAAAGATATGTTCATTTTAAAATGATTTTGCGATATTGATTTTGAACTGAATTTTATGGTTTGAGTACGTAGTACATGATATTTAATAAAAAAGGTAGCACACGAAACGTTAAAAAAACGCGCCTTTGGACGTATTTTAAAATCTGAAATCTTTCAGATTTTTTTTTTATTTTATTTTATTTTTTTTTTGACGTAGCTTTCTCTTCAAAAATCGTCTGCGTGCGTTGCACGGGAAAATAAAAAGGAATTTCAATTACAAATTTCAATTACATTAAATAAATAGCCAAATAAATGTGAAATTCGTAACAATATTCTCTAAAACTTTAACGAATTTTTCATTAACAAACTCAAAGATTTCAAAGCCAGCAATACCAACGTTGTACAGAAAAACATTTTTATCTCCAGCGCGTGAGAGCTTGTACCGAAATTTCTAAAGATATGCTCAATTTAAAATTATTTTGCGATATTGCTGTTGAACTGAATTTTATGGTTTAAGTGCAAAGAACACGGTATTTAACAAATAAAGGTAACACACAAAATGTTAAATAAACGTCCCTTTGGACATAATTTAAAATCTGAAACATTTCAGATTTTTTTTTATTTTTTATTATATTTATATTTCTTTTACGCTGAATGGCGACTGGCAGTGATTCCTGATAATTCTGATTTCGAATGTTGATTCTATAATCATCGTTATTCAAGTAGCAGCTCATTTTGATAGCTAAAAAATGAAAGCAGTAAACGTATTATTCCTGTTCGTCAAGAAAGTATGGTTAATTTTCTTTTCGGGGGTGTTTGAACTAAAGAATTGAAGCATAGCGGCTAAAATTGAGAAGTTTAAAGGAAACTTTTACCCGTATTTTCAAAGTTCTGGATCAAAATACAATCTGTAATAATATTCGACTCGGGTGCAAAGACCCTTGGATTAGAAAACTAGACGGAAATGGCATAATTTTGACAAATGTTACGATTAATTGAGAAACCATTCATATTCTTGTTGGAGCTGACATAATGGGAATGTTCCTAACCGGAAATAAGCAGATTTTGTTTTCGAATTTAGTAGCTGTACAAACCTGTTTAGGGATGGATATTAATGGGTAAGGTGTCGATAGAAGAAGCCTCTAATGAAAATTTAACAGTGACGATTATATCAATTTTTATAAATAAAGCTGAAGTCTCAAATTTATGCAGATGGGAGTTAATAGGAATCAGTGATCCTGTAGAAAAGAAAGCTGAATAGAAATCTAAACATGAGGGTGATCTTCAGACCAAGAACACTTTATAGAAACAGGAGTAAATAATGATGGTCAGCACGAAATTTGCTTACCTTGGGCTGACGATGATCACCCTTACCTGATAATTTTATTTCAGCTAAGAAAAGCATCGAGTACAGCACTTCGAATATTTTAGCAATAAATTTATATCAACAGCATGAAAATGTATTTTTAAGTTGGATTGATGAAAGTATCATAAAAAAGTCCCCACATCTGAAGTGAACTTCTGTGGCAATTACTTATCTCATCACTCTGTTCTAAAGGCAGGCAGCAGTACCGCACCAATTCGTCTAGTGTTTGATGGTTCAGTGAAATTGGCAATTCATCATTTTCTGAACCAATGCTTGCAGTGCTGTTTTGATCTAATTGAATTTATTCCAGACATTCTATTGCGATGCAGAGAAGGGCTATATGGAGTCATAGTTGACGTTAGAAAAGACTTTCTTCAAAAAAGTATTCCGAAAGAGGATAGAGATTTCCTATGGTATTTATGTGGGAAAATATGGAAAAAAAAACCAAAATTTTTCAACATGCCAGACTTGTGTTTGATGCAAAATGTAGTCCTTTTCTTTTGGCCTCAGTTTCTGAGCTCCACATTGAGAACAGTGAAAATTTTTAAGTTACTCTTAAAAAAAAAGTGTTGAAAAGTTTCTATGCCGAAAATGTCGTTACCAGTGTTTACACTCAGCAACAATTAGAAAAGTTTGTTTTCAGCTCTGAGATATTAATGTCCAAAGGCGACTTTGACCTAAGGTGATGAGAGTATTCTGGTGATTTGAATGAAATCAACAATAAAAAAGAAACGCATGTATTAGGTCTGCTTTGTAATAAAGAACTAGATATTCTGAAAATCAGTATGGGATAGCTGAATGATTTTAATTTAGGAGTGATAATTAAAAGAGGCATGTTATCTACAGTTATAAAGTATTCGATCCTTTTGGTTTTTCCTCCCTTGTTATGCTTTATCCAAAAAATAATGTTAGAAAAGGCATGGAAGAAAAGTGTCAGCTGGGACGAGGAGTGGACTGGTGAACTTCATGTAGATTTCTTACAATGGCTTCAAGAATTAAAGTCTGTAAAGTGACATTGAAATACCTAGGTTTATTCAAGTTAATTCAGAAAATTTAAATAATTGTGTCCTCTTTATACTTTTGTTGGTGGCAGCAAAGATAATTAAGCAGCGTTTACATTTCTAAAGACTGAGAAGAAAGATAAAGTTGAACTATTTCTTCTTGCTGCGAAATCTCGAATTGCTCCTCGAGAGGAGCAACTACTCCGAGAATGGAACTTTTGGCAGGCGTAATTGGAGTCAGATCAATGGATTCAGTAACCAAAGCCCAAAGCCGTGGGATGGGAGAGAGTTAACAAATATTGCTAGAATGATTCCACAATAGTGCTCACATTGATAATAAGAGACAAAAGCTGGTCGGTTTGCGTCCGAAATCGTGTTAAGGAGATAAGAAAATTCAGTAACCCTTTATCGTGGAAGCACGTTCCTGAAGGAAAGAATCCTGCTGATCTACCATCCAAATGTTGCAAAGCGAAATACCTGATCACATCAAGATTGTTGGATGGATCACAGTGGATGGAAGATCCTAAGGAATTCCTTAACTACGTGGTAAGCACCGTCGTTGGAATGAAGAGACTGAAAGAGAGAGGTCGAAAATGACTAGAACAGTGATAAGTAATGAAAACGTTTGTGATAATAATTGCTACTACAGGCATTTTTCTAATTAGGAGAAAATCATTCGTATGGTTGCCTGCATATTTCGTTTTAAGCATAACTGAATAAATACTGAGAACAGAAAATGCGGAGAATTGAATGCAATAGAATCTCACGAAATGGAACTGAAAATATTGCTCATGATTAAAAAAGAATCCCCTGATTTGGAACGTGATAGACTGACCACACTTCAAATATTTAAAGATGATCATGGCATCTATCGTTAAAAAAACTAAGATTATTTATAAAAATAATAGTGAGATTGCCTGAAACCTGTCGTCCTTTCTTCTAAACATGAAGTTGTAAAACAACTTATTTTCTCTGTTCGTGTGAAGAATTGCTATGTAGTCACATATTTTTGAATATACTTAAAGAAAAATATTGGATTTTTAAAGGTCAAAGAAAAACTTTGAAAAATATTGTGGCTAATTGCACGATCTGTAAAAGATATACACTCACTTCCAAAAGTTAAGCACGGAGAGGAAAATGCTAATTTCCGAAAGCCAATCAGAATTGAAGAGGATGCAATTCGCTGCAGAGGTAGATGGAAGTATGCAAATATTTAGGTAACAGCGAATCGCGCTTTCATGTCAAGAAATATGCAAAAGAGGCAGTCTTATAAGAAGCCAGCTTTATGAAGGGTTACAGAAGTTGATTGGAAGTGCTGATAGAATAGAAGGTGTTTAAAACTTTCGTACAATTTGTTTTCAATACATACGTATTTCTATGACTTCCATAAGACGAATGGAAGATTCTGAGCGCTGGCGTGCCGTAGGGCGCATTGAAGCAGGACAGTCGACCACAGATGTTGCTCATTTCTTCGGCGTTCATCATTCTGTAATTTCACGTTTATGGAAACAATTCCAAACCACACAGACAGCTGTCCGAAGGCCCGTGTTGGTCATGCAAGGGTTACAACCCCCCGGAAGATCGATATATTGCTAATGCAACTAAGCGGAATCGCAGAGCGACCTCCACACGTGTGACATTTATGATTTCAGCGTCCATTGGTAAGGCGATATCTGCAGCTACTGTACGCCGAAGATTACATATGAATGGACTGTACGCCCTGGTACCTAGAGTTTGTGTTCCTCTACCCGTCTAATCAAGAGGGGCACGATTACAGTGGTGCCGGGAACATGTCAGTTGGAATGTGTCTGACTGGGGCAATGTCATGTTTACTGATGAGTCATGATTTGCTCTGGATCCAGATGACAAGCGTATAAGGAATGGCGTGAACAACGAACACGCAATCAGTCCCAAAACATCACCGAACATCACGCATTTCGAGGCGGAAGCAATATGGTGGAGGCAGGGATTTCATTAGGATATCGCACCGACCTGCACATCTTTAAACGGGGTTTTTTGACGGCTGTCCGATATCGAGATGAAGTTCTAGAACCCATTGTGAGATTGTACGCTGCAACAATTGGCCCTACTTCTGTTTTAATGGACGATAACGCACGTCCCTATAGAGCTGATATCGTCGATGACTACCTGGGGAGTGAAGGGATTGCGCGTATGGCGTGGCTAGCATATTCGCCCGACCTTAATCCCATTGAAAATCTTTGGGATGCTCTCGGCCGTGCTGTATCTTCACGTTTCCCACCTTCAGCCACTCTTATTGAGCTGGAAACTGCTCTACAAGAAGAATGTCGATTGCTTAATTCTGCGGTGGCTGACCACATAATTGAAAGCATGGTCACAAGGTGTAAACTTTGTATATATAGATGAGGGGGAATTAAATACACTATTAATGTCCTTTTTTCATTTTATGCTCTTTATTTTCATTTTATACATAATTCTGTTTAAGTCTCCAGTATGTCATTATCTGATAACTTACAAAAATTTAATATTGTTTTCATTTCTGTTTATAATTCTTGATTTTGTTTTATGCATAAATATATATGCTACTTTCCTGCCGAATTTTGTTTCAATCAAAGCAGTATTTGTTGATGTTTTTGCCTTTTACATCTTCGTGCTTAACTTTTGGAAGCGAGACTAGTTCAAGGAACAGGAGAAGCGAGAAGTCCGTTACTTCACTTGAAAATCGAGTAAACGAGCTGCGTTTATTCTTAAATTACGGGAGTTGATATGGCTGGTCTTTTGTTTCTCAAGGAAAATAAAAAGAGGTGGGTACCAGTATTCACTTGTGCAGTGTACAGAGCAGTACATTTTGAGCTAATTACTGCCGCTTCAACAGACGCTTTGTTAACAGCATTTAGAAGATTTGTAGCTCACAAGGGAAGATGTATTGTGATAATGGCTCTAATTTTGTCCGAGCGGCCAGCTCATTAAAACAGCTTTGATTGAAACCATATACCAGAACATGGAGTCATCATTTCAACTGAAATGGACGTTTAACCCATCTGACTACCACGTGGTGGGAGGTTGGGAGCCAATTATAAAAATATCGAAAGATCTCTTAAAAGAGTGTTAAGGGCAGGCTCATCGGTCGTATGTAGAAATGGTGATAACTCTAGAGACGATTAGAGCGTAATCAACTCAAAACCTCTTAACTTATATCTCTGAAGTAGATGCTATAAAGCTCATTTCTCCATCGACGTTTCTTCTGATAATATAAAGAGAATCAATTGGCCTTTAAGCCGTATTATTGAGATTGTTCCGGGTAAAGACGGTAGTGCAAGGCTTGTAAAGGTGCATATTTTACACCAAGAAATTCTTCGACCTATTACAGAGCGTATATCCTCTTGAGATAGCGTATTCTACTGACTATCCTAAGTGTGTGGAATCCAATAATCTGACTAGTTCTCAGATCAGACTGTCAAAAAGGATGATAGAGCATGTGATGACAAGCCGAAATTTAGTAAGTCTGGTAAAAAATTTGATTCCAGAAAAGCTGGACTTATAATTTAAATATGTATTTTAGTGAAATATGTTTCTAATTGCTATTTTTTCTTATATTTGAAAGTATTGTGTAGTTGATTTCATTGGTAAATTGGATATTTTTTAAAACTAGTAATAGCTTTAAATGACTCAGAGTGGTAATTTTATGTTTTGATTACAGTTTATAATCTGAAGGTGGGAGGATATTAAGAATACGTTATTATGTTAATGTTTATTTTTTGTATTTTTTATTTCCTGTCTCATGAGCAAGTATCACTTAGTATTTTATCAGCATGGTTTAGTAATTTGTGTATGACAATAGTGCGGCATTTTCAAATTGAAGAAAAATGTAGGAGTGATATTGTTTTTTTCATGATAAGAAAATTATTTTATTGAAGCTTGATTTATTCTGTGAAAAATCATTGCAGAATAGTTTTTTTGTGTAAGAGATTGTTGTAAATTCTATAATGCAAGTGTTTAGTTAAGGACTACTTCCTTCTGAAGTCTGATTGATATTTATGTGTATTGAAAGCTGAAAAAGTAGGTAACTCTTTTCTTGCAAGGTTTAAGAACTGGGCTATTGCAACTCGAGCTCGACTTTTAGAATCTCATCATTTATTTCTCGTGGACAACTTGATCTTTGTCTTTAAAATTGATGGTCTTTTAAAAAATTATTTATCTTAAACACATTTTTTAGATACCAACAATAGGTTGTTTTGAGGATTTATTCCTAAGAAACAATGGTGTTCGATTTGGGGTAGAGCTTTTTAGCGCAGGTACCCAAGTGTATCCTACCATTTCATCAGTAAGTTGCAACTCCTTTACACTTTAAGAGGAGGGAGGCTATTTTTATACGCTATTTTATATTGCTATTTTTATACGCAGTCCATTCCATTTCTCTCTTTCAACTTTATGGAAAGGGAGGATAATTCATCTGGTCTAGAATTTTTAAAAGTTGAATATACTGATTTTAGACTGCACTTGCAAAACGTCTCAGTCTGCAGTAATTCCAAAACTAGGCATATTTGAGGGAAGATTTATTTTCTGAATTCGGAGATTAAATTTGAAACTTCATATGTTAAAAATGCTAGGGAGACAATACAGTACAGATAGCACTGGCTTTTGTAATGATATGCATTAAAGGAATCTTATTTATGTGAAAAGAATTGAGAATCATAATCTTGGATACTACACATTTTTCGTAGTCTTTTTTTCAAAAGAAACGTTTAATGAAAATAAGTATAAAAGACTTTTAACAAATGAGAGTTATCACATTTTGAATAAAATGAAAACTGCATTTTTATCTTGGCTTGATGAGCCATTTTAGTATGGCTGAATGTTGTCTAATGCTTCTAGATCTAGGTCCTTCCCAGAACAAGTAGAACACTGGCACGTGATTGGTTGATGATAAGTCTTTTGCACCTGAGAGCCATCTTCGCATGTTAGAATAATAGTTCGGTCCTTTGTTTTCTGAGGCAAGCAGCAGTTGCATATACTTTGGAAATCACCAGTTACTAAAAGAATAATGATAAAATAATGAAAATATATTTAACAACAATATTTAATATTATACAGGTTGTTAAAAAATGATAGCAAGGCAAGAATATCTAAATCTTGACTAAAGATAATAAACAGTTCAAGAGATGTCTATGTACTATAATTTGCTTCACTCTAGATGTCTTCTAAATTATCTTTCCTGCTTAGTGTTTGAAACAGGTAGAAGCGGCTTGATCTGGATTGGAATTTATTACAAAAGACAGCGTTCTTTCAATAACTCAGTTCTTCAGTTTATTGAACCTTCTCTGCTTACTGCTTGAAGCAGGTTTAGAATGAACTGACGTAGCTAGGGAATTTAATGCAAATAAGTCAGAAGGTTTTTAGAAAGTAAACATCGAATTTAGAGATTTTGCAACTAAGAAAAAAAAAGTTTTCCCCTCTAAGCTAAATAATGTTAAGAGATTTGTAAGACATTTATTCGCAGATATGAATCTTAGAATCATATTGTAACTCAACGGACTTTGCTTGGAACTCTTTTCCGCGGCCATACGCTCTTTTCACCTGAGCCATCTGACGCCAGTTATCCGAAGAATTTTTATTTGAAAATATGATTACGTGATTTGATCTGGAGTGACTGATTTTATGACAGTTTTAATTTGATCTTTCTTTTACACTTTCCGCTCCTTTTATCGAGACAAGAGTTATCTCGAAATCCTTGGAACTGTGTCAGTAATGGAGTTGCTTTACCTCCAAGGTCTGTACTTTAGTTACATGACACTGTAAGAGCTTCAGTGGGGACTCAAGTTTCAGAGTTTTTTTCGCAATAGTTGCTGGGATTTAACGATAAAATGCAGTATGGCTAAGTAACCTGGCCAGGAATGCTTTCTCACTATGTTATTTTCATAAATCGCAACAAGTAGATCTAATGCAACAGAGAGTCAAGACTCTTTCTGGTATCCATGGAAAGCTATAGGATTCTATGCTGAATGGAGTCGAAAATGAAGTTAAAAGACATTACCACATTCCTTTATAAGTATTCACGTGTTATTTTAGCAGGTTCTAATCTCAGAAAGAGCATAACTGATTTCTTCCGTTTCTCGTTACACAAATCCTTATGGTGTCTCGTAAGTGACAAATTTCACGTGTGAGCGAAATAATTATTTTTGTCTTAAATATATAAGTAATCGTGTCTGACGTTAGAAATATATTCCCTGATAGAGGCATGATTTGGAAGATCACTGCCTTGCCCGAATACAACACAGTCTCACATATAAGGAAAATCCTACTTTTTGGAAGTTTTTAGACGAGGGGAAAAAAACATGGAAGAAATCTCGCATACTTAACTTCTGCAGCTGTTGCGTAAAACAAGCAATTAAGTGGTTTCAACACAGTTAAATCTCGGTAAATTTAATGCGTTTGACGGATGACAACAGTTTTTTAAGCACAAATTTTATAAGCTCAAACCAAAGGAAATCATTAAATATAAAACAAAACAGAGTACTACATAAACACAATAGTAAATAGACGAAAACTTAGTTTAATTTCGTTATACCTGCACAAAGGCCAGTGAACGGTTAAGTGGAAAATGACGAGGAAGATGTTATTGTTTGAATGCGAAATTTCCTTCCATAAAAATATCAGGTAACAGTCTTTAACGGCATCTTCATTCCAATCTGCTTCAGACTCATTGAGCTTCTGTTTCACTGAACACTTTTATCTCATTGTCATTGAAAATGCTTATGTT
This sequence comes from Stegodyphus mimosarum, assembly GCA_000611955.2. Taxonomy (NCBI): domain Eukaryota; kingdom Metazoa; phylum Arthropoda; class Arachnida; order Araneae; family Eresidae; genus Stegodyphus; species Stegodyphus mimosarum. The sequence continues at coordinate 17,479 of KK122573.1, read as the reverse complement.
GTAGCTTGCTAAGTGCTTTGTCGGAGTGATATCGTTCAGTGAAAATTTTGTATCTTATCTCAATTATGCACAAATTACGCGGATTAGAGAATTAGAACATTATTTCTTTCTTCCTCTTCTCAAAACATTTCTTCCACAACCGCCTGTTGCTGCTATTTGTTCTTGCAGTTCTTTCTTAATTTCCTAGCCTTGGTTTTGCGTAAAGATGTAACACCATACATAACAGAAGAGATACTAACTGCTCAAAGTATTAGTCTGCAACTCAATCTAGCTATAATTTCCTCCAGACCGAATTCATGATCCTGTAAATCACTAGCTGCCAGGCTTTGTTCATGATAGTTAAACAACGGTAAATACTAAAATGTTTTCCAGAAATATCCGAGTGGCATATGTTACTTCAAAACAAATTTGAAAATCATATGCTACTGACTTCAGTGTTCGTAATTCGAGAATGAAGTGAGGCGTTCGTGATCCGAGTTTCCACTGTACCGCACTTTGAAATAAAACTAAACAAATATGTTTCCAGTTGATTGAAATGTTAAGGAATATAAATGCAAAATAAATGCTGGAATAATATCTTAAATAGTTGCCTGTGCGTATGACATGCGTGTGGTTTTCAGAAAGGCATTTGAAGAAAATATCATCGCCTTAAATTTGGGCCAGTATGGCATTTGAAAGAATCGAACAAGCGGCTGTAGCAGTAGATCAGAAAGAACTATTGCTCTTAACACTATTTTAACTGATTACAACATAACAAGTTAAATTAAACAGCTATTAATTTGAACTCTGTAGAACTTACGCAACTTTATTTATCACTAGAATGAAATGCACTTACATTTCGAGAAACGGGATTCTGCAGTGCATGTTCCGGAGCACTTGGTGAGATCTGACAGAGACTTTCCGTTCGTGCATAACCCCCTTTTTTTGTCAAGGTATTCGAAGAATCCTCTGGTTTCATAGAGGGGTACTTGAACAGCAGAGCAAGTTTCTGAAAATAGAATTTAAAGGAAGGGTTTTATTTATTTACATATTTTTATTTCAATCGAAAAAGAACGAAAGCAACGATAAAAGGAAATTTCAAAGAATATAGTACCTCTTGTCATCTTACAGTAAGTGCAACATCCTTTAGGATCTGTTACCACATTTTCCTGGAAGATGAAAGAAAACGGGAATTATGCATATATGTATGTATATAATAAATCTTTAAGAACCGTTCTTACATATTGATAAAATTTCGAATTTATTCTGCTTATATATTTATCTGTTTATATGTGCCACATATTCTGTGCTGACTAATATGCTAATTTTTACCGCAAAAATTCATCTAGTGTGGTTTTATGGCTTGTCGTTTTCATAATTTCAAAATCATAATATGTGATAAAATTCTTTCCGTTTAAGGACTGTACGGCTAGGCAAGATTTAAGGAGACTATAAAGCAAAGGCCGCTTTTCCTAAAGAAATTGTCTAATTGAAAAACCGCAATGAAATGACCATTCTGTTGTTTTCTGCATAAAATAATCAAATAAAGCTCTCTTGACATAGTCACTGTCGGTCTGAAACCTTTGGTTTTAGGAAGAGGAGAATACCTTACATCAATACGGATATTTGCACTTAAATGCTGTTGATGAACTTAGATGCTGTTTAAAGCGGGAGATCCAGGGTCTTGCTCTTTAAACAGCATTTGAATTCTTTACGGCTTTGGCAAAATATAATGTTGTGAAGTAAAGATAACCCTTATAAGGATGTTATCAATATGTTTCATTTTAATTTTATATGGCAACCAAAAGCCTGGAGGCAGATACACATCCCTCCTCCAAAATCAATAGCCTTGTTTTTTGTACACTTTAAATAGCAACCATGTCATTAATAATATTTACTACATTACACATTTTTAAAATGAAAAAAAATATTTAGCAATAGCCCTGGCTCCATCAGAACGCTGACTTACGCAAGACCCAGTAGACAACGTACACGCAGTTGTAACTATATGGAATGGAGTCTCTTTTATCAACTCGTATACAATTCCATATTAATGATTAATCATGATACCTCAGTATAAAAAAATTTGTTTCTACAGTCCAGTACATCGTGTCCATCTTGCATTTAAGAAGAATGTGTCCTGTATTTATATATTATTTTTTTATAAGAGTATTATTTTTTATACGAGTATTGTTATTTATAAGAGGCAACTATTTTATAAGAGTATTGAATAAAAAGTAGATTGAAGGCTGCTACGAGATAACAGGCGCTTAAGGCAATGCTGCCGAAGTATGTAAGGAATACTTACAGTCCGGAAAGAAAAATTTTCACTCATGCAATCGAACATCAGAGGGAATTAGTTGTACGTCGGTATAAGCAGATGAAACGCCGATAAAACATGGAAGCATTAAAAGAAAAACAACAAGCACTAGTGCCTTTTGATGGCAGAAGGGACAGACAGTACTGAAATTGATCGACAGATGGCAACGGTATACGTAAAGTACTGCATGTCATTCGCAAGATTAGTGGAGTGGTGCAATACCTCTAGAGAAGGAGGGCCACCTTTGGTAGATAACGAACGATGTGGTGTGCCAATGCGTGTCACAGATGCCATTGTTGCAAATGTCAATGAGCACATTCAGCAACACACGACAACATAGAAATTCTGAGATACCCTCTTCAGGAAAACCTTGGAAGGAACATACGAACGAATCCGGTACATCTGCTTTTTTTAGCCGTAAGCAAACTCTCTGGCCTTGTACAACTATGTCCATAAAAAGCTTTAATGCCCAGATAGTCGATGAACAGTAGACAAATTAATCAGAGCGTTAATTGAAGTAGAATCGACTACTGCGCTCACTTGTCTGAACAAAAACCAAATTTCGGCAGTGCTCATCTTGTTAGTAATAAGAGAGAAAATTTATTAAAGAAAGGTTTGCAAAAACAACAATTTCAGTTATGCAATAACGTGAAGTCATAAAGTTCAGGGTTAGGAGTTCACAAATAGCTCCAAAAACAACTTAAGGACGTTATCGTACATTTGATGTCTCGCAGAGATAAATTTCTAAATAATAACTGTTAATATTATTGAGAAACGTTAAATCATTGGTATTATTGAAACTTTTGCTTCCCTTATTAAATGTTCTTTACATAAGCGACTAATAAAGGTAAAATCATTCCATTTTAAATAAATAGTAACTAATGCGGATGGAAGACTATAAGAGCTGGACAATTAATAGAAATGGGCGCATGGCATTTAAATAACGCAAACGCTGATGTTTATGGTTTTCCAATTTTAAGGTACAACTCATCATTTTACTATTTCTAAGTTAGGTCATACAAAATGTTTACTTTTCGTCCAGGGAAAGCTTTCTCTTTGTTCCGAATATAGTCTATTAGTTCAAAGTCACCTGTCTCTTTTCCTTGGGCTGTAATGTATTTTCGTTCTATAGAAACCCTTTTATCGGTGAGTCTTTTTGACAGTTAGCGACATTCTGTAAATATTCCGGGAGTGTAGACCTGGTCTGCAGTCCAGGAGAAATAAACGACAACAGTAGCAACATTGGTCATTTAAACAATTTCCTTAGGACATGAAATATTTAGAAAACCAACGAGAAGTTATGGTGTTGTTTAAGGTGTTATGGTGTTATGGTGTTGTTTAACCAAAATTAAATTCTTTATTAATCACATGTATTAAATACCAATGTTGGTTTCTATATCAATACAGTTTTGTAGCCTTAGGTTTTTTTTCACAGGATAGAGATAATTAATGACTGAAAACCATTTAAAAGGTATCAAAAATGCATCTTTTACCGTTGGACAATTATCTGGCATGACTGGACAACCTTCTTTGCTGTAGCGTATGAGAGTTCCATTTTCGTTGACAATACAATTTGCAGTAAAACATGGATCGGTGGTCGAATCCCAGGTGGCACCATTCTGTAAAGAAAAACCAAACGAGACAAAATTTGAAAATACTGCCGAGGTTTTTCAGCTGAAATAATTAAACTATGAGATCAAAAAAAGAAATTCTGAAGACTTCATTCTGTACCATACCTCATAGAGGATACCATTTTCTTCGCAAGCAAATGGTTTGCAGGATCCACAACACACTTCAGAGCCCGGTAAGGGTTCCTCGTACTTTGCATTCTGGGAAAAATAAGTAAATAATGTAAGTTAAAATAACTGCCCATCGACCATGAGACTGAACTTTAATTAATTAAAATTGGAATTTAAAGTTTTGAGTCAAAGTTTCTTTAATTAATTAATCATTTAAAAAAAATTCTTTCCTGTTATATACGTATCATCCCCATAAAAATTTTTATTTGTCTTCATCTTCGCGACCGTTGGTAGTACACATGAACTTCTGAGTTCAAAAATGTTTTAAATGATATAAATATTCATGTTACGGTTCAAAATAATGACATCTAACTTTTTATATGGTTCTCCGTCTCTACAGCAATGCAATAGGCGTGGCGGCTTAATGCGATCACTTTTGTCCACGGCTATTTTGATAACATTAACCGAATGATAAAAAGAAGGTATGAGAAAAAGGCAATCCTTCAAAATAGCAATGGAACTGAACTAATGTGAAATTATCAAAAAAAATATGAATAGGTATTTTAATAGCATTTTAATTAGCAAAATGCAAATGTTTGTTTATGAACTGTTCGTAATGTCTTTAATGCAAAAATTTATTTATGAATCCTTCATAACGTTTCTGGAAATTTTTGACGGATGCTGCACCCCTCATCTTAATATTCAGACAGCATTTACCATTGAAAGAGAATACTCAAATGTAAAATTTTAAGTCAAGCAAAAAGCAGCCTTAATTTGCCATAGATGTTTTCAAGGAATTTTTTTTCGAGAGAAATGAAAACTTCTGCAGAATTTTATTTGCTCCTGAAGATCCTCCTTGATCTTTGCTCCTGAAGTCTTGCGTCTAATTGCACTCAAAATTGATAGAATATTTCAAAATACACGTCAAACTAAGGTGTTGCGTTTTTGACTAATTGTAAATTTTTTTTCCTGAATTAAATCCAATGGCGGCCACTTGTCTTATTTCAGCATTGACCACTCCAAAGGCCAGAAATGGTGGTCATATTATTATGGAGGAACCGAATAGGCGGCCACCACTGCCTCCTATGAAAGGACGGACAGTTACAGCCATTCTTTCTCCGAGATTCGAACCCGAGCCCTTCAGTACCGCAGTCGGCTCGCCTAAGCTCTATACTGTCCGGGCGGGACCTAATTTTAAGTGGTTGAATGAAATCGATATCAAGCTATCTGGCGATTTAATCCCTCACTTGGTGACATTTTTCTGTTGCTTGACTTAATGTTTCTCTTCGCGACGTTTTTCTGTCACTTAGCACTTTTTGTAATATATTTTGATCTTATTTGACGAAATTTTTCTTATTTGACGACTTTAGTTTAAAAAAAATATTCAGTAATAATTTGATTCCAATAAGCGATATATTTTTAATACTTTCAAGTACAGTTCAGCGGGTCTTCTACTTATTAATAACAATACCCGATTGATAGCGCTATTTGCGATCACATTAAGAGCCGTCTAGTCTGTTCAATAAAAGTTCATATTTGTTCAGAAAAATCTGATGTGGACACCTCAAGACTTCCTTGTAGGGTCTATTAAATTATACACATTTTTGGTTGCTTTTCATTTAAACTTATTTCTTTGAATTATTCTAGTTTAATGAACCGATCTCTCGGGGTAAATTGAAAACGACATCTCCACTGTTGGTCAAATATTTCATTTTGGCCTCTTCTACAAACATAGTTGTTCAAAAAACGTTTTCCGTTGGCAAATTAGGTTTCTTGGTGGGCTTTCACGAAATTTTCTAATTCTAGTTCATGATCCCCGCTCTAATCTCGCTTCACCGTTAGCTTTTTCGTCAGACTGTCTTCTACTCTAACAAAGACTTGAGGTAGTACTTTCAGATTAGTAACGTAACCTTATAACGTTTTTGTTCTTTCCGTCAATTTCATTCCCTCAAGTATTTAACCTTTCAAATTATAATTCTGGGATTTTATTCACATTATGCCGATTCTTGTTTATTATTTGCTACTAAATATTGATTTAGTTCGTCGGCGTTCTTTTTGTACAAGTAGTTTCATAAAGCAACTTCAAGTTGTCATAAATTTTTGCTGCTGAATTTTGTTATTTAAGTGAGAATGAAATTATACTTACAATGGAGCATGTCCTATTGCATCTCGTAGTTATTTCCAGAACTGATGCTCCCCCATCTTTGTCCGTGATGCATTGGTAATTCTTGCACTTGTCCCCTTCAGGTGAAGGCCATTCCTGTCCGATCTAATGAAGAAATGTGTTAAATTGCTATTGGAAGCTATGTTTCATACAAGCATTTCTTCGTTTTACAAAGAAAGGGCTATAATCCTCATTCACATATTGTAATTCAACTTTTTCTACATTTTCTAAAACTACGCAGTTTTCATATTGGAATATTATTTCAGAATGTAGTTCATAATTCACTTGATTTGTAAAATTTTGTTTAAAACTTAACCTTCCTGAACGACGCTCATCTTTTTGGAAGGATAATGCAGCCATCTCCCGGTGAAGATGACCGATGACTGATTCTGTCTTAAAAACAAGTTCGGTTTATTGATCGCGACAGAACAATGAGCGCCCCAAATCATCAGCATAAAAGAAAACTGTCTATGGAAAATACGAACACGAGCCAAAATGCATGGGGTAACAGCAGAGATAGAAGTCTTCTGTATTACCACTTTTAGGTTTTTCATTTCTAATGATGTTTATTCTTCCATCATTTTCAGCGTTTTGATTTGAATACCAATTTAATTTACTCTACGAAATAAACTTATTCTTCCCATTAAACAGCTTATAAAGTATAAGTAAATTGCGTTGTTGTTTCGACTGATCATAGTTACGCCGGCTCAGGCAAGCATGTAGCTCGCGAGAAATGAGTACCCGCGTTTCATAGCTAAACCAGAGTAAAGATGATGTCGATTTTGGAACATACGTACCGTTCTATGAATTCGTTGTAACGACAGAACTCAAAAATGAGTGTTTATCAAGATGTCAACACGGGTTACATAGTACCAATACGTCCAGAGCACATTAGTACAGTCCGATTGAGACATGATTTGCAGAAACACCTGGCTGCTAACCTTGACGAAGTCGCTGCTAGCCTTGACGAAGTCGAAGATGTGCGCAATTTAAATAGCAATTATAGGTACTAGCAAAAAAGAAATGCCAGAATTGCAAAAACAGATACCGGGAGGGGTATAGATGCAAGAAAGGAACCATGGCTGGGTGATTAAGAAAATGTGAATTACAATGTATAACTTAGACAGTAACGTCGGACACAACATCAATTTTATAGTGGTTGGATTTATCGAATTTACCAGTTCACGAATTTTATTGTGGCTAGAAACGTAGGATTGCGTTAACTGTTGGTATGGACCTTCTGCACCTTACACAGGAGAGCACAATTTGACTCAGTTCCGTCCTAATTTTGACGGATAATTCCCTGAGGGGAAGTGTTCATTCTCCCAGTCTTCTTGCCTTACCACCGAACCACTACAGAGGCTAACCATTATTTTCAGTGCTTCTCCCACCGACGACAGGTATCGCTAAAATCGCTCGCATCAAAGACCGCTTTTGACGTTAGGCATAGTTATTAAGCTACGGCGCGAAATTCCACTAGATCTCTCCTTGACCATCAGTCCAAAAGAACACGATCTTGCAAACATCACCATTAATATCTAACTAAACAGACCAAGGAGCAATTGGTTTACAACACCAATTATAGATGGCGCCACGAGAACGGCAAGGTCTAAAACTAAGTGTGACGACTATATCAGCAAAGCGCACCACAGACCCTATATACCAGGGCTTGCCGATCCTGGCATATAGGGTCTATTTCCCATTAGTGGGCGATTCAAGCTTTCATGGTGGGCTGTACAGCTTTTTACCTGATGAGGAAGATCGAAACACGCTCGCACAGACTTGGATATATACATGTATACGTGTCTGGGACACGTTTGACTCATATACATTACACGCGAGAAAATTTAGTTATCTACTTTACCCTTGCTCCATGCGCAGCGCTTTCCTGTTTCATGTACCTGTGTTAACATGGTTACTAAGCCTGTTACATGGCATGTTTACATGGCTTAGTTACGTCTCTTAGGCGTTGTTCTGTATCACATCTAACAACGCGTGAGGCTAGGAGAAAGTTTTTCGAGAAACGAGCTTCTTCAGTTACAGTTTTTTGAAAACGTTAATCAGATCAATCTTCGTCAGCTTCAAGGAACCAACAAAACTTTTATTATTTGCAAAAACAGTGTGTCATTATTTATTGATAAACCGATATTCTTTATCATAATGTATTGAACAGAGAATTTCATCAATATGCCGAATTGCCATAAGCTATAAATGACGTTGTAACTCAAGAGGAGATTGAAAGGTTGAGTGGTCATCTTACTGAACTTTCAGCAGGCATGGAAAAACAATTTAAAGATATTTTGAACTTGAAGATGTACGGCTAGATAAAAATTCCTTTTACTGCAAATAATGCTGATGTTGTTATTATTTACAAAGAAAAATTGTTAGAACCCAAATAATGATGATGAAAGTAACATAATTCTGATAGTGGCTGATACGAAAACCTGTGTCTAGATAAAAGTATCTGATGTGGATACCGCATGACTTCCTTGTACGGCCTAGTAAATTATGTTTGCTGCATTTCACTGAAACTTATTTCCTCGAATTTCATTACAGATATATTTCTCATTCAGTTAATTCAGTTCTCATTTCGTGGCAAGGCAAACCACATTAAAAATCAAAACAGCTTTATTAAAAGTTGTAAAATACTGAAAAACGTACAGTTAAAAAAAGTTAAAAAAATTACAATTAAAATTAGAATTTATAGGCAAAAAAAAGCAATTCGGCCAGCGTGCAGGAAGACGGATTTTTCGATGCACAAAACTGAAAGTTCACTTTTGCTCCTATTCGGTAAAAAGACTCTGAAGTTGGTGCGACTTAATTTACTATTCTACTAAGAGTTTCAAATGTAAACAAATGATGGCCTCGTAAGGCTTGATACCCCTTAAACTTTTAAACTGTTGATAATTCTACAACTATTGCATGCAGATTAACTAAAGGAATAAAAACCTTACCCGGAACATAAGAACAACATAATTCAGTCTTTTTTAAAGCAAAAAATGCAAAATTTTCCAATATATAAGAATAAAAAAAACTGAGTTCACCGAGGCGGTTAACAGATGGGTATATAAATATATATAACTTATATTTGGCATGGCCGAATGCAACCAAAAAGAGATGTGAACAACTGCATGTTATAGCAATGCCATATACAAAATTAGAATGCTCTGAGACTACTCGTTTTAGAGTTATACGAGATACATATGTACGTACGTCACTAAAAAAATCTCTTTTGAATCCATTTTAAATCGATTTTACATCCCATTTGGGGAAAAAGAGGTCTTTATTGTGTCCATACGTACAAGTGTCACGCAAAAAACATCGTTCAAATGGATTCGAGAGCGGTCAAATTGGGTATTTTTTTTTGTTTGAAATATGATACTCGAAATTTTTCGCTATTACAATACTTCTTTTATTTCGTACAAGGAAATAAAAATGCCTGCTTTATATCCAAATATGTGGAAAATTAATTTATTGATACTTTTTCCTGCCTCATATCCTGTAGAATCAGGCTTTAGTGCTATTGATCGTATCATGACAAAATTGAGAAGCTGTATGAATATTTCGTTTCATCCTTACGAAAATTAAACCAGATATCATATATTTCGTCTTGCAGCGTCAGACTCAAGGATCCCATTAATAATAAATTAAAAGTTTTACATTTAATTAATTTTTTTAAAGTTTAAGTTGATTTTGTGGTTCTGTAATAAATTATCTGTTTGTTATAAGTATATGTGAAGTGCAAATAAATGGGTAAATTTCACACATTATGTTTTACTAAACCTCCACTCAAAAAATTATTTTGCAGATGTGCTAAATTAAGTTACTGCGAAGCTGGTGAGCGGTAAGGAAGTTTTAATGTTTACAGAATGGGCGATGGGTATAATAAGGTTGACTACCTCTGCTATATACTAAAGCATTAAAATTGTCTCCAGGTATTCAGCGCTCGAAGATACAGCAGGTAGCAGCACCAACTTCTACTTCGATAAAGGTGGAGCTGGCAAACTGTTAACAGCATTTTTCTAGTAATCAGTAATATGTACGATTCATACTGGCATCAGATTCCTCCCGTCATTCTGAGGTAAACAAGGATGTTGTTTTTATTATTACGTTGAGAGTTGACCGTAATTGAAGATAGGGTTAATTTTTTAAACAAATTCTCGAAAACTTTCCTAAGAGTAACTGACAGCATTTATTACAATGATACCTCAACTTTTTTTTCCTAGAACGACATTTTGCTTACGGAGAGAATTTTCTACGCAGTTAACCGTTTGCTTTGATCAATGATCATCTGTTGTCACGGAGGCCAAAACAAAAAATAGCAATCAAGTTTTGATGCAAAGCGAGATTTAATCCTGATTTCTTTTTAAACAAATTGTGAGTGAAGATGAAAATTGATGCTTTGCTTTTATGATCCTGAGACACAATAATAATCACCTGTTTCGATTAAAGAAGATTCGCCATGGTGACAGAATTTTCAGTTTCAGGAATCCCAAGAAAAGACCATGTTGGTGAACATTTTTGACTGGAAAGGGATAAGTCTTAGGGAAGCTTTCCCGGAGGAATAAATAATGAATTCCACATTTTATAAGGACGTAACGTTTATAACAGGGGTTCTCAATCCTTTCCGCCAGAAGTTCGACATATTTTGTTTTATGCTTCTTTTTTGTCAATGCTAGAGGATCCTTCTCCTCTCCTTTCCCAAACTCGAAAAATAAGTATCTTCATCTATCCCGATTTAGATGATTTGTGAGCGTGTTCTGTAAATTAACCAAGAAAGAGTATAGAAAATATTGATAAATTTGAATAAACTAGTTATTCATAAATTAAATACTTAACAGCTAAACAAAAGGCTGACTACATCGACCCCAAACTATGAAATTTTGCCCTGCTTGAGAACCTTTGGTTTATTAAGGACGTAACAGAACTCAGCCCGTTAGGCCTGAACGCTCAATCGAAAGCAGCTGCAGGATAATGAGTTGCCACATATTGCATCGCCGTAAACCAGTTTTTAGAACAGAGAAATATAACAATCACATTTCACAACCATTCTCTATTATTCATCAGATTCCCCTTTCCAATCTACTTTCTCTTCTCTAAGATAAAATCCTAACTTAATTAAGTCCTAACTTAACTATCCTAACTTAACTTAACCAAGTCCTAAGTTAACTAACTAATTTAAGTCCTACCTGACTATTGAAATCCTAACTTAACTAAGTCCTTATTTTAAAAGCACTGAAGAGATCCAGATAACCGTAACTATACTTTAAATAGCATTTCAGCAGATAACCAAATCAACCTGCATGAACGTGCGCAGGCGTTGCATAAACCTATAAATACTGTGCATCGAAAGTTAAAAAGTAAGAATGCTGTTTTCTTCAACTTTTGATTTTTACGAACTAAAATTTTGTAGGACAGGTTACAGATTGTTAAAGGTTATCGAAATATTGACAAAACACACGAGGACTAGCTGCTTAAGGAAAGCATTGCTTTCGTGGAGACCTTCTAAAGGAAACTGGCTCGTATCCATTTTACACATGGAGAAAACCAACCATGCAGCCAGCCCGTTCACCTAGAATCGAATCTGTGTCGAACTCCCAGTATTCAGCGGAATGACATGTAATTGGAAGTACATGACTACGACCAAAAATTGCGAAAATAAAAGCAGGGTAAGGACTTTTATGTCCAGTAAAGGGGTAAGTATGTCTATGTCAGATATAAAATATGAAAGAAAATTTCTAACAAATTACTAACTTAACTCGCAACAGCCTTTTTAATTCCTGATTTTATTTTGGATGCGTCCCCTTTCAGAGTATCTGTACTGCATCACTTACGCCATTATGTCATTTGCAATGATCTGAAATGCTAAAGCTCTTGCCCAGTCACCATTCAGAATTCAAACAAAGGATTCCGACGTTATATACCTGTATACACCAGCTTTTTCTCCTTTTCGTCGCCTAATTAGCATCTTTTTCCCCGCTTTACAGCTTTCAGCTATTATTTAACAATGTGATTAGCGTATATAAAGCTTTGGAACACTTATAGAATCCTTAGCGATGAATCAAGATGATAATTTGCTAAGAAATTAGTCATCCAGAAACAAAGCGATATTTTAACTATCAAGCTAGTTACGTTTTCCAAAGGTGCAGTCAACCAATACGCAAACCGCATTTCAATTACATCTGTCACCATCCCAAAATGATTGCAAAACAAGTGGTGCCTTCTCTAGTGTGTTGTCTCCTCTAACAACAATATTATCTTTTATATATACGTTTGGTGCTGGCGATTTCAATAAAAAATGGAGGTGCACAACTACATGCTATAGAAATATCATGTACAAAATACACTGGTTATCATAAATTAAGGAAAAATCACAAAAATAGCGATAACTCCCTCAAAAATAAACCAAACCGTGTAAAATTTGAATATGTTGCCAAGTAAGAGTAGCTGAGTAAAACTGCAATATGTAAATTAGTGGCGCTGCACTCGGAATACGTCATCTGCGAGGAGCATAAAAGCCCATGTTTGAGAGCAAGCCCACATATTTCACTGTGATAGTGACATAAGAAATCTGAGATAGCCAATTCGTAACAACGCCCTCCAGGCATCATCTGCCTGCAGAACTACAATGGGAGAGCCATTGGAAGATTAGAGGCAAGACAAAGTCAAACAGAAGTGGCCAGATGGCTAAATGTGAGTCCTTCTGTGGTTCATAGACTTTGGAGGCAATTTCAAACCACAGCTTGGGCATCTAGGAGGTTCAGCCAAGGACGGCCAACTGCTACGACAAGCGCCGATGACCGATATTTGACATTATGCGCACACAGGAAAAGAACCGCTACTCCGACTTTTGTTGGATCCTCTCTTGCTGCAGTCACCGGAAGGTTGGTGTCAACTTCAGCTCTGCGTAGAAAGCTTGACGAAGGTGGTCTGTATGCGAGGCGACCAGCCATTTGTGTGCCGCTCACGTCATGTCATAGAAGGGACCGTTTGCAGTCGGCACGATAACATGTGCAGTGGACGCCTGATCAATGGAGAGCTGTTCTTTTTACAGATGAGTCCAGGTTTAGTCTAGGAAACGATAGTAAGCTTTATTTGATATGGAGAGAACCTGGAACCCGTTATCATCCGTCAAACATCCGTGAAAGAGATACATACGGAAGAGGCAGTGTCTGTGTTTGGGGTGGCATCTCTTTGGGTGGACGCACAGACCTCCATGTCTTTCCAAGGGGAACCGTGAATGCTCAGGTTTCTAGAGATGACAACCTTGATGCTTATGTGCGCCCATATGCCGGGGCAATAGGTGATACTTTCCTGTTACAGGACGACAACGCACGATCACACACGGCTCGCATCGTAGAAGATATTCTTCAACAGAAAACAATTATGAGCATAGAGTGGCCAGCTCGATCACCGGACCTGAATCCTATCGAGCACGTTTGGGATGCTTTAGAGAGACGTCTAGCTGCTCTCAATCCGCCTCGTCAGGCACTTGCCGCCCTTGCAATTGCTTTGCAAGAGTAATGGCTCTCTCTTCCTATGGAACTGATAGACCGCATAATTCAAAGCATCACACATCGCTATATGTGCTGTATTGCTTTTACAGGAGATCATATTCCATATTGAAGGTACTTTTCCTATAGCAAACTGACACCTTTGATTTGTTCATTTTATACATGTGCTAATTGCTATACTACCATAACTGTCTGGTAATTGCTTTTTATGTTATTTGATACCTTACTATGTGTTGTATATTGTGAATAAGTTTTATAAAATTCTACATGTAACCTTTTCAATAATCGTAATTTTTCCTTAATTTATGATAACCATCATATCAACGTCCTACGGCTGATCGTTTTTGAGTTATGCGACATGTACAGACGTCACGAAAATATCCATTTTGAATCCATTTTACAATCCATTTTGAAATAAAGAGTCCTTTGTTCTGTCCATACGTACAGACATTACTAAAAAAGTACGTCAAAATGGAAAGTTCCGTTGAAATTTGATAACAAAAGTTTTCGCGATTACAATACTTCCTTTCCTTCGTACAAGGAAGTAAACAGAGAGAGTCTGGTAACTCACTAAGAAAGCTGTTTTCTTTCATGAACAGTCCATTTGTTGTCCCAGCAGTTGTAGTTGGTTGCTATCGTAGTTGCCTGGTAGTTGCTATCGTATTTTTTATTTGTTATTTGCCAATATGTTTTCCTGGTATTTGCTACGGTGTGCTAGGATGTTTTTACGCTATTGCTAGCGTGTTTCTGCTGGAGCACTCTGAGGTATTTTCTTTCTTAGAGCTTGCGAATAGCTGGAGCTGAGTTGTGCGTATATTAAACCTATTTATCGTGTCGTAAATATAAATTTATGCATTTTGTATTTCTAAGTCCCTCGCAAGTAATGATGCATATTGTTTTTGTACCTAGAAATAGTTAAGTATTAATAAACTAAACCATTTAGTGCTGGAATGAAACATTTCAATAAAAATTTGATTGCATCACTAAATGGTTTTATTTTTTGTCTCTATACTTCAGAATTAAATTTCAGATTAGAGTGCGAAGACGACAGGTCTTCTTTACCAAAGAAAGACTAAACAAGGTGTAGTTTTAAGAGACAATTACCTTTAATATAAAACAGCCATACCAAGAATTTCAAAAATTGTTTTAATAATTAATAATTTTTAAATGGTTCTTATTCGTTCTAATTTATTTTTGGAGATTCATACAAGTAAACAAATTCCGGCACTAAATATAATAATTAATATTTATATAAAAAGGCTCATGTAAAGTTAGATTTGTAAACTACTGATTATGGAATTCTTTATACATATCACTGATACATACCTCATAAGCTATGTCACCTACTAAACAAGAGATTCGATGATATTGCGGGCAGCAAGCTCCAGGAAAATGTATTTTCTTATAGACATATTTCTGAAATAAAAGGTATACCCATAATTGGCTTGTTGCAGATCTAATACTAATTTATGATTCTTTTTCTATACATACATAAAGATATTTTTCATTTGTTAGGTAGCTTGTCACCCTCGGTTAAATTAGTATTCGACTTATTCAATTCATTGTCATTAATTCGTTTCGTTTGTAAATTCGTGTAATTGTCATTTCAGAAACAAGCTTATTCATTTACGTCTTTCGTTGCAACAATCCCTGATGATAATGTGGCAAAATAATACTTTTTATTTCCTGTCCACAGAAATGCGGAAGAACCACACCCATCCACAAACCCAGTTTCAACAAGCATCCGGTAGTGTTGTTTCGATAAATACCATCCGTGAGAAAGCACATTTGCTTGGTTTTCATGATTCGTGCTCCATTTAGTCATAAGCCAAGCCCAACCATGCTACTCGGTTAATGTGGATGACAGAGTCATATTCTGGCGTCTGCCTGAAGAACGCTTCCTGCCAGAATGCATTGTGCCCAAAAGACAATTTGGTGAAAGTGAAATCATGGTTTGGGAGTATTTCTCCTGGTATAGACTAGGACCCTTGATCCAAATTCATTGTGAACTCAACGCTGATGCCTACTGCACTATTTTGGATAACAGTGTGCTGTGCTTCTTACGCTGTGATAATTTTACGGCTTGGACACATGTTACTTTCAGGACGATAACGCCAGCTGTTATGTTGTGAGGTCCGTCATAGACTGGTATGGTAACAATGGGGTTAACCGAATGGACTGGCTTGTCCAGTCAACCCCAACTCTATACGGCCTATAGACATGGGGATGGAAATCCCAAGAAAAGGGACTTTTGTTGGGAAATTTCAAGTATCTCTGTCGATTTTGGTACGCAGTACCTAATAGTCGAATTATTTATGTATTATACGAAAATACGCTTCTTTAGAAATAAAACAAAATACGTTCCTTATCTTAAGAAGAATCTTGTATAGATTCAAGCATTTATAAGAATTTAATATCCTTTAGCAATACCACGTTGTGAAAGAAGAAGTAAGTTATAATATTGTATTACAAAATGGAGAATGATGCAGCATTTTCAATAACGTACTTAAATTAGCTTCAGACACATGTTTTCACCTATATGAACATATTCTCTTGCATATGTTAAGAAAATCTGCATTAGTCAAGAGATACGGAGATCAATAATGATATTATTTAGAAAAATGTTGGTCAAAGAATCACATTTCCCAATTTTCTGCCGCCGAAATTCTCACAAACATCTTTCGTTCGAGAATTGGATTTCTTACATGCATTTCAAACTCAGAAAAATCTTTCAGTTCTAGTTAACGACCGCAATTCCGGTCCCTCTTTATCCTCTACTTTTAAGGAAATTATTTTATAGTTGTCATTTTTTTAATCAATAGATGATGCCAGTAGCTTTAGTTTCTTCCTCTCATTGTTATCGCTGAAGCACGGGTTTCTTTCTCATTTGCACTCCCCTAGCTGAAGAAAAATATTCTATACTCAAGCCTTCGCTCTAGTTCTGAAAATTTATGAATATTAAGATGATATTTGTTGCCTTAGCACTTCCAGTAACAATCTTAGGTTAAACGTTTTAGAGGTGTAGGTGAATCTGAGTTTATTTTTATGGATGACAACGCACGCTGCATACCGAACAAACCTGGTTCATGATTTTCTTGATTACTATTACGAATAAACAAATAGCCTCTTGCTTTACTAATTTATCGGGTCTAGGACTTTTCGCCGTCGCCATTTCATCGTGGTCGTTTCACCGTCGGAATGTTTTGCCGTCAAGACATATTTTTCTTTACATGATTGTATTATATTCTTGCCGTATTATACTCGTTTTAAATTTACTTAGTTTAATAATTCTGTTTACCTTTTATATACTTAATAAATATTGCATATTATACATATAGCTATTTACAATATGAGATATAAAGAAATTACTCATAGGTAGTTAGAAAATTATGTCAATACCAAAGAGAAATGTGGCGTAACAGAAGGTATATTATCGATTTTAAAATTATGCACGTACAATATTTACACGATTCGTCAAAATTTCTTCAAGTTTTAATCAGCTCATTCACTATTACATGCATACAATACACCTAATTATCACACTGAGAAAAACCCTTCCAAATAAATTGTTTTCCGGGAAAAACACATTAATTCTAGGTAATATTTAGTATTTCTAGAAGAAATTTTTAATTGCAAAAGTTTTTTTCTTTTGATATATTGCAAGATATAATGTAGGCATATAAAGAAAAATAATCTCTTAAATATACACTGCTGGCCATCCAAATTGCAACACCAAGAAAGACAAGAGATATCACAACAAAAT
>KK122572.1:460077-481843 GCA_000611955.2 Stegodyphus mimosarum | reverse complement strand
TGTTAACTTTTTACGACTTGTGCATTCAATATATTACGAACCCGTACGCACGTAACACTATGATTAAATACGCATCTAGTTTAGAAACACATTCTAGAAAGCCGCTTAATTTAACTAACATTTATTCATCATTCTTGTTTTAAAAGAGGGTGAAGGGTTTGTTTTATTACCTGTGTAATTTCAATTTTATAAAGATTCGAAATAAAATTAAATACTTTTGGGTGATTATTTAATCCTTTTTTTCTCTATATAACTACAATTTTCTTCCATTTTGAATGTAATTATTATTTTTTGTATATATTATTAAAGTATAAATACAGATTTTACATAATTTTCTTCTTTCCCATTTTTATCACATATAACATATTAAATCATTTAATGTTTGGGGAAGACGGCTCAGTGATGGAGCATTTCTATAGAACATCCACTTTTTTTTTTTTTAATTTATCAACTTAACTCTTACCACTGCTGTGCAGATGCTGTTGCCATACTTCCAATGAAGCTTATCAACGAACAAGAATCAACAATAATTTGTATTATTCGAAATTCTCCCTAGCTGCCAACTGGCAACGTCTATACGTTGAGAGTGTACAATACGAGTGAGATCAGTTGGCTTCATAGGACTAGAACCACCATTCTGCTCGGTGGCCGTTCAGGCTTGTAATAGCCCTGTCAAGTCTCTCGGGGATCGTGTGTATTGCAATATGCATTTTAGACGAAATCTGGAGGATGCAGTAGATCGTGTAGGTGCTATTTGATACCCGGGTCTCAGCCATCTCTCTAGTTCAGTACCTTAACAACACCACTTTGAGATAAGGAGCTTATTGGCTTGGACTACAAGCTTTGCTCAATAGAGCTGCTTGCCATATTATACCCGTGCACACAATGTGTTCATGGCTTGTCTTTTTCAACCACCTGTTGGTATCTTCTCCATGCAGTAGCGTGGGCGGTGGGGAAGTTCGCAATGAGCGGCGCATTTTTAAAGGCGGCATTTTTTTGCGTGAAACATTATTTTACAGTGGTTAGTCAGGTGGATCATCAAGGCTAATGAAGAATAATTAGATTCTACTAAACCGCCATACAGAATTAAATTGAGAATAAAAGATGTTTTTACACTAGTAAAATATTTAAAGAAATCACCACGTAATTTCAACAGCTACATGCTTTTGCTATACATTTTTATTCCGTTGAAACTTCTGAATGGAAATTACGAATATCAACTAAATTATGATCACGGTGACATTCATAAAAAACATTCCTTGTGAAGAAAGAAGTATTTCAGAACTTTATTTTCGCAATTGCTAGGGAAATCGAAACAGGAACGTGGAAGAGTGTTCCTGTTGATGCCCTTATGAATTTCTGCAGTTTTTTTTTTCTAAAATAGGTCCTCAAAAATAACGTTCCAAATATTGCATTACTAGCGCGAACTTCTTTCTCAATTGCTATTAAGTGTTGCTAGTTGTGAAAAGCGTTTCCTAAATAAAAGTCATTGAAGAACTACTTTTTTTCTTTTTTAAATGGCGAAAGCGGTGCCTCGTATGAGAAGACGGATAAATACATCGATGTCTTCTTCGGAATTCCAACCCGGGCCTTTCGGTATGATTGTCAGAATCACTAACCACTTTCCCGTCTGGGCGGCAATACTACAAATGTAGTATAATTTGCATTTAAGAAATCTTTCTCTACTGCTTACATAACAGTAACTGGAGCAATCAAATAGACTCCTACAAAGTAACTGTCGGTTTTGTCAGCAAAAAAACAAAATAATAATATAATTTTAAAATACTGGAATTAAAATTTCCCCTCCCAGAAAAATTAAACGTAGAGTTTTAATTTGTTTCCCTGCATGCTGTTGTGACACTTTTTGTAGTTATTTGTTTGTATATCAGCCCACCAGCGGCCGAGCGGTAAAGACGCTGAACACTGGTAGTTCGGTCCGAGGTTCGAATCCCGCGAACGGGCTGGCTGCATGGGCGTTTTCGTGGTTTTTCCCGAGTGTAACATGTATACGAGCCAGTTTCCCTTAGAAAGGTCTCCATGAAGGCACCCCCCTAGGCAGATAGCCCTCGTGTGATTTGCCATAATTAATTGAATAACCTTGTTTGTATATCAAGAGGAGTGGTAAAAGTTCTAGCTAAGCCATTACATCCATGCACCTCGCCCTAAAGTAACTGAGGAACAGAGTGTGGATACTGCTTAATAAAGAATGATGAAATTACACTTTACTGGACTCAAATGCTCAGTCTACACGTTTGAAGTTTTCAAATGGTACTAGTCGCACTGCATGCAGCTGAGCAAAAGCACACAAATGCATTCTATCGCTTCTTACATTTGCCATTTATGAAAGATTATACCATTTTCTGGATCATAATTTAATGATCTAGAAGCTGATTTCACAAACCGAATTGCTAAGCAAACTGCTTTGCTACCTCTAACATTCCCAAGCAAGCCATACCCTTTTCTCCTCGCATCAAGATTTAAAACTTAGTAAATAAGCGATGAAAAAGGTGACATTCTTCGATTTCGATTATGTTCAGGAAAAACATACTTACTAATGCCTCCAGCTATATGGATTGCTTGGCATTCATTATGTTTTGGTGAGCAGTGGCCAAGTTGTAAGAAAAACGTACCAGCACACCTGTGCAAGCTGGCCCTGTCGGTCAGACGAGCCCCATCTGGTCCTCACTAAGAGTTATAGGCAGGTTCGATCCGAGGCGAATGAGCTGGCTGCATGGCCAGTTTTCTTGGCTTCTTCATGTGAAATTTAGATACGAGTGAGTTTTCTTTAGAAATTCCTTGATGAGAATATCCTTTCTCTTAAGTATTATCCCTGGTGTGCTTTAACAAGTTCTACCAACCTAAACCCTCGGCAGTGGACTTTTGTTTCCTTTCAACATTCCTTAACCATAGTTTATCAGGACTTAGCATTCTGTGTGTATTCTTTGAGAACATGGTAAATTCTGTAAAGGGTTCTTATCCTTACGTTCTAAGTCCTGAACTGGAACAGGGAGCGGAAGGTGCGCTATGTTCTGGTGTAACTGCTGGGCTGGAGAATAACTGCACGTGAAGGGATTTGAAATCCTCTTTTATTAATTCACTATTAATAACAAACCTCCCAATTCGGGAGAGATACAGAACGTAACAGACCACACTTTGGTCGAACTTAACAATCAAATAAATTTAAATAAATTAAAATGGAACTTAAATTAAACTTTGCTTCGCAGAGCAATTCGCGGAAGTTGGCCTCTATCTAAAAGGGTGCGTAGCAAGATATACTAAATACTACCGCACTTTAATTTATTTTACAATGCAATCACGTAGTAAGCACTATGGCTTATAAATTTAAACTGCTAGCTGGTCAGGCGAAAGTTGAGCGGCGTGACCGTGATCTGAGGCAAAGCTCTCACACACCGAGAGGTTTCTACCTCTGGCTTAAATAGTGCTTGGCTGAACTTCAAAAATTAGCATAAGCTAAAAACGCGCGCTTCTTCTGACAGGAAGTTGAAGCAGAGAGGAGATAGAAAAGATTTAAATTAAAATAAACTTGGTTAGTTTAACTAAAACCTTACAAGTTTTTACCTTAAAATGCACTACCTCAGGAAGCATTTGCCAAACTTCGCCTGCTTCCTTGCAGCTGCTAAACGCTTGCATACCGTCTGTACATAATCCTGAAAGTTTGTCAGATATTTTGATAATAATATTGCCTTAGGCATTAATTGTCGAAAACGTACTTCAACTCCTTTTACAGATAACATATCAACTCTGTATGCAATAGAAAATCCAAATCATACTTCACCGCTCATAACAAATCTGCAAGAAACTCTACAACGCTATTTACAATCTCATATTAATATGATATAGTAACATTGGTAACAAGCCAGCAATATTGGTAACAAGCCAGCAGATCTACTTGCCAACGCTGCTGCTAACAACTATAATGCACAGGAAATTACAATTCCTGCTCCTCCTTCATATTTAAAAGCAGCTCTAAAAATAAAGGCTCTGCAACAATGGCATCGAGAATGGATCCAAGGGAGACGGGCAGGCGTATATGTGATCTTTTACCAAAAATTACAACAGAACAACGTACAACTACAGCACCACTCACCAACTTAATCACAGGGCAGGCCCGTTTATATCATACTTCTATGAACATGGAATTTCAACAACAGATTTATACATCTGTGGACAAAATGAGTATGACTAACCACTACTTATTTGCATGTCCTGTTACAGCAAACCTTCATCTGCCATTACCATCTAATAATAGAGAAGCTTACCGCCGTTTCTTAATAAAGAAAAAACTGCTGTAAATAAAGTCTGTAAAATAATCGACACAATAGCAGCACTTGGACAAGGTCTCTGCCAACCACAATAATGACAATTGTAATATGATGCATCAATCATTAGTATCCGTCATGTTATTTGCATTTATTACAATTATACTCTGTGCTTACATATTTTGTTGCAAGCCTTATATGACTATTTAATTATGTGTTATTTATATTTAAATTACTCATTTCGTATCTAATTAGTTATTTTATAGATAATTAGTTATTTTTATACTATTGTATTATTGTATGTGTTCTTTCTATTTTTATTTTTATTCTATTTTATTTTTATTATACTTCATTTATGTATGTTAATATGCGTTTCAACGTCTTTAAATATGTATTTATTTATGTTTATTTATGTGTTTACTTTTATGTTTAATTGTATGTCTATTATTTATATGTTATGCTTACATGTTATATATTTATGTATGCATGCCATATTTTCAGAGCACAGTCGGGATGGCAGAATGGTAAGGCGAGTAGAAAAAGTTGATACCAAACCCTAAATTCAGCCATTTAGCTACTTTATTTGCAGATTTGCAGGCACAGTAGAATAATTCCTTGTAGACAATATACTCTTTAATCATAGCAATTACGATCGTTTCTTATACAGCCAGATAAAAAATGCTACGTCATTTCAGGCAGGAAAGAAAACGGAGCAAAGGAAAAGGAGAGAAGCACCAAAAAGGACCAAGATAAAACATCTGATAAGTTCTTAACAAGACGAGAGAGATGAACATTCCATGAGAATCCTAAGACAAAGGAGGAACAACTTCAAGATACAAAAACTGTCATCAAAGATTATGCTGAATGCAACAATTCTACAATTCTACTGTAATGCAACAATGCAACCATATTCAATAAAACGAAAATACAACTCAATACAAATACTACAATACTACTGCAATCTAGACTACTAACACAATACAACAAATGCAACACTTCAACATACGATACAACACAACCTCAAACTACACATATTTCCAAAAAACTACTTCCAAACCGGTTAAAAACATCAACGCAATGATCAAAAGGATTGGAAGTATAAACAGCTACCAATTGAGGAGCTAAGTGATGAAATTGTCGCCTCTCCCTATGAAAGTGTGAGCTGCTAATGGCCGGATATTTCTATCTTCAAAGAGAACTTAATTAAAGACTTGGGAATAATTCACGAATTCGCATTGTACAGCGCTTGTGAAGAATGTTTCGTTGGTCCTTTTAATATATTCTGGAATAGTCTTAAGTTTTAAGTCTTTGTGCAAAAGTTCATTACGAATGAGATAGTGGGAGTCTGTAATAATGTGCAAAAATTTATTCTGTACGGCTTGCAGCTGGTGTAGTTGATTTTGAGAAGTCGAATTCCATGCAGGAGCTGCATAGCAGAGTATTGGATGAATGCAGGTACTATATATGTGCCTCTTCGTGCATAGATTGAGATTGGAGTATTTTCCTGTGACAGTGAGAAATTTACACATTATACTTATTGCTTTACTTTTAACACCATTAATATGGTTAGACCAAGTGAGACGTTGATTTAAAATTATACCTAAGTATTTCGCCTTTGTGACCAATGGAGCAGGCTCTTGAAAGAGGAAGAGATCTTTAAAAGTTACGTGCTTCTTGGTTTTGCTGAGGATTAACAATTGAAACTTACTAGCATTAATTTTCACTCGTCAATTGGTGCACCAATCTTTAGCTGAGTGGAGATAATTTTGCAGTTTATTGATGGCGTGATTTGCTTTGATTGATTTCACGGCAATCGCCGTATCATCGGCATAACATGCTAGAAGAGAGTAGTTGTCCAAACCTGGCTGGGGAAAATCCGAAATGCAGAACAGATAGAATACAGGACCAAGGATACTGTCTTGGGGGACACTGTATCTTATAGGTCTTGGAGAAGACATTTCATTTCCGTGAGCAATGAAAAAAGTACGGTCTTGTAAAAACGAGAAGATCAGAAGTATAATCTCTCGAGAAAGCTCCAACTTGATAAGCTTGAAGATGAGCCCCTCATGCCAGACGCGGTCAAAAGCTTTTGCCACGTCCAGCATAAGGAGCACAACACTTTGCTTATTGTGGAATGCTGATCCTACGAATTCAACAATTCTCACAAGTTGGCGAGTTGACTAACATTTTTCCTGAAGCCATACTGATCATTAGGCAAAAGATGAATAAAAGGCTTTAATCTTGTAAGTATAATGCGTTCATAAATTTTGCCCAGGCTGGATAACAGACTGATTGGTCGATAGCCATCTGGTTTGGTCACATCCTTGCCAGGTTTATGCAGAAGAAAGAGCTTGTTCCCATGGGGCTAGAAAATAATTAAGTGTAAGACAAGCACTACGTATGCTGGCAAATTTGCAGATAAGATTTCTAGGCAAGTTACGAAGCATTTTATTGGTAATATGATCTTTGCCTGGAGCTTTTTTGGTATTAAGATATCTTATTATATTTGTAATTTCCAAAGGGGTTGTAAGTCTTGGAATATTATGAGCCGATGGAGAATTGAGCCAGGAGTAAACATAGCTTTCCAGCACATCTTTAAAAAACTGATTCATATTAGGAGTGAATTCTTTTTCCAAATGTTCTACAAAAATATCTACTTTACCTTTAAGTGAGCAGGCTAGTACCCGAATGTATAGGTCTATTATTAATGTTACTTCTTTTAAGGTTTTGCAGATACTTCCACATTGAGCCATCATTAATATTAAGTTTAGAAATGAATTCTTCCTTAGTATCCTTTTTTAAATCAAAAATGAGCTTCTTAATTCTTCTATTAAAATTATTTATCTCTTTTTTAAGGACAGGATCCCAGTTACGGTGCCAAAGTTTCAACATTCTGTTTCTTTCTTCAATAATTTCTCTGATAGTGTGCGGCAGTCGAATATTATGACTCGTAAGTTGAACAGTGACAGAACAGTGGTGGACAGAGCAGAAAATACAGGCGGATGTTTAATTAAGATGTTATGAAAAGTAATCCAATCAGTGTTACTTCGGTGATAAGTGGGTCTTCTTTTGAAACTCCAAGCGAAACAATTACAGGAACGTGGTCAGAAGTGAGCTCAGCCTTGACTTCAAGGGAAATAAAAATGGAAGCATTGGTAAGGATATCTTGAATGCCCGAGTAATTTGGAAAAGTTGGACGATAAATGGCTTCAGTAGGGACATGTAATGCTATCGGATAATTGCAGATGAAATTGTGCAATATGCGTCCATTGGCATTAGACATCCGCATTTGATGTGCTTCGCATGCATGTCTCCTGCAATAATGACTTGATGGTCGACGGGAAGCAAATGTTTGATCATATTTTCAGAGAGTCTATGTCTTGGTGGATTGTAAATAGCTGTAAAATGAATGGTACAAAATTTCGGGAGTGCAACGGCAACAGTCACACTTTCATAACCATGAGCAGTGATGGTAGAGACCAAACAAGATTGAAGAGTTTTTAACAAGGATAGCCACTCCTCCTCGACGTTGGGAAAGTCTATCACCTCTATATGTGCGATAATTGGGCACGTACAGTCTATCGGCGAGAATAACATGAGTTTCTGAAATCATGCCGATATCGATATTATATTGCATAAGAAAGTCCGAGAGTTCATCAATTTTGTGTGTAATGCCTGCAGCATTCCAATAACAAAGTTTAGGAGGGTTTGATTTATTGAATTTGCTGGTCAGTATTAGTATCATCGGATTCAGTATTTGCAGCATTTTGACGGACGTTTTTTGCAAGGAGTTGAATGCCTGAGCTTTTCAGAAAAGTAACCAAAGTATTCAGGTCTTTTAAAATCTTTTTTGTTTCAGCTATGAGATTGGGTGAAGGGCCGCTATTGGTTTTAATGGCTTCTGCAAAAGACTTGTTAATACTATATCGATATGTATATGACTTTACTTGTTCTTTTTTGACTTGCTTAGGGAACTTCTCACATCCTTTAAATGAGGCTGTATGATCCAATCCGCAATTTGCACACTCTGCTGATGCATCTTTGACCTTTTTGCAAGTTCTGGAGTCATGATTGTCGCCGCATTTAACGCATTTGTAGTCATTATGACAGGCTGCTTGTGAGTGATGAAATCCTTGACATCGGAAGCACTGGACAGGGCCAGTGCGTCCTTTGTAAGGTTCAACCTTGATGTTTAAACCTAAGACTTTTGCTTCTCGAGAAATTTCCTTTGCTTTTTCTGATAATAAGGTAATAAGAAATAATGGATATTTTTTGACTTCTTCCTTGAATCTTCTAGAGAGTTGAGTGAACACAAATTACTTTGTAATTTTTACTGGTAAGTTCTTGCTTAATTTCTTCTGGATCAGTGTCCAGTGTAAGGTGTCTGAAAACCACTTTGTGATTTTTCTTCTCCGGAAGAAGAAATGAATGATATTTAATTTCCTTCTTATTAAGAATTCTTTTCATGGCCCTGTGTATCTCAAGATTGTTAACTTTGATTTCAAATCCTTCTTTTTGAATGTAGCCTGTGTAGTCCGACTTATCAGAGAGTTTACGTTCAGCAAATAATGCTTTTAATTCAGTTCTTTTAAATTTTTTATCATTAATGTAAATAGCCGGTGGTGCTTTTCCTTTTTTATTTGAATCTTCTTGTTTTTCTTCATTATTTGAAGAGGGTATTGGTTCAAGAGAACTAGTATCCATTGTTTCTTGAATTTGAATAGCAGGAACAGAAGATGATTTATTTTGAAGAGCTTTAATGGGATGAAAATGTCCTTTCTTCCTTTCACCGACTGTTCGGTCACCTTTTGGTTTCAATTCATCATCATTACCAGAACTATCGGTTTCTTGGTTCAGTGGAATTTCATGAAGATTATCATCATTAGTTTTACCAGGTGAGCCTTTGTGTCGTTTACGTTGCAGAATTTATACTGCATAGATGCAAAAACGAATCTATAGCCATGATTAGTCAGTTTTACTTTTAGTTATAATTTTTCAAGCAGCGTTACGCAATTTCTAATGATCTCGAACCTGGGAGAAGAGATGAATTTAGGTGGAGATCACCAAATTTAGCATGTTAATTTTGGGATCGCCAATTAGTTTTTAAAATAGCTATCATGTTTTATTATATCCTACATGTATATGTCCACCATCATCTGAACGCATGACAAAAATATAGCAATGTCAAAAGCGCCCTCGTATGGCATGTATACATTTTCTTTTAAAACTAATAAACTCCCGATTCGGCCTTGGAAGGAAGCAGGACATATGCCTGTTTACCTATGTTATACAGGAGGCGTCGCCGTCCTCCGTCACCTACTTACCTATCTTAGATAAGCATATTTAACAGATCGTGAGGAAAACTTTTACTTTTTTCGGAGGGCAATTAATTTTTGAATTTGGAATTAAGACGTATCGTACAGCTTACTTTTTTTAAAAAAATTTTTGAATACGATTCACAATTAAAATAAAAATCAGGAATCTCAGTTATTATTTGACAGTAAGTAACGGAATATCTGGCCGTTCATGATTTCGATAAGAAACGCACAAACACTCGTTTCTCATAAAAATTTAAATTTAAATATCAGATTGTTGCAGCTATTTATTCCCTATTAGCGCTCCCCCCGGGGGTTGACTCAGGAGAATTCCTGGGAAGTACTGGCTAGGATCTGTACTTAGACAGTCTCAACCACGGGGGTAAAATATCAGGTACTATTGTACCTTATTCTTCACAGGACTAGAACCCGGGTATTGTACCTAGGATGGGATCAGGCTCGACAGGGACCGTACTGGTACTGGCTTGTCCGCTCCCTTGGCTGTGGTGGAGCTGATATGAAAAACCAGGAGGAGGGCGTGGGACCATGCCCGTATAACCACAACGGTAAAGTTAGGGCGTCCCCGTCTCTCCGTAACGAGTGTCCCTATTAGCGCGTGTTAATATATTTGAAATCATAACTGTGGATAAAAAATGGGAGTCAGTTATAAAACATAGTAACTACGATTATTAAAATAACATTAAGTGATATAATTCGCTATAAAAGAGGTAAAAAAATAAATAAAAAGGTGCTACTTTGGTAGACGTTTGCACGGATTTTTGGCGATTTAAGTTGGCGCGGTTTTTACAATCGTCAGCCATCTTGAAAAACGCTGGTTTTACGTATTTTACGCACTGTAATGTATTCGAAACTTTAAAAAAAATAAATATCGTTAAAAATAATGGATTAATTTTTTTGTTGAAAACGTTGTTTTTTAAGATGGCAGGCAAATGTAAATAAATACATTTACTACTAGTATAAAATACTAAAGTAAGGCTAAATTATTACTTTCATATAGCATAGAAATAAAATAAAAACACAGCTATAAAAACATTGCTTCAACGTTTAATTGGTATAAAATATTACTTAAATTGAATATCGAATTAAAAGCAGCGTACCAACGTTTAAAAGAATTAAAATATTACTGAAATTCAAATACTTTAAAATAAGTTTTACAGGATATAATTATTTAACTTAAAACATATATGGCAATAAATATCTCTGCATGTTTGATAGTATCACTCGTTATGTTTTTGCCATTTTTTTTAGTATGATGGAATACATAATTTAGAAATTACCTAATGATAAAGAGCAATTACCTAATGCACAAATATTCTGTAACCGATCAGGGAGCTGATTACATCATGCACAGAATTAAAATTATTTAAATAATCATACATAATAAAATCATTTTCAAAAAAATGCAAAATTAAATTGTATTTTAATATTTAACAGCCATAAATAATGTTTAAAACATTAGATTAAATTTATAGATATTAAAACCAATTACTTTTAAAGTAAGGTGACGTCATTGATTACACCATCCCCAACATAAAATATCATAAACAATAAAATTTTTATTTCAAATAAAAATGTAAAATTAAATTGATTTTTAATATTTAGAAGCCATAAATAATATTTAAAACACGGAATTTATGCCTAATAAAACGCATTACTTTAAAAATAAAATGACAACAAAGTATCGGTTAGCATAAATAATTTGTCCAGCGATGAGTTTACCATAAGTCGTATCGCTTGCCAAAAAAAAATTGCGAAAATCCGTGCAACCGTCTACCAAAGTAGCACTAATAAAAATAAAAAAATAACAGTCTCTGTTTCTTGATACATTTATAACGTCTCTTCAATGTTTGAGACTAACAATGAATAAATTTTGTTTCACGTCATTACTTTTATTATGCAGGTGTGGCATCTTACTGCTTTATTTGAAGCTGATAACGATGGATTCTGCCAGAGGAATTAATTACGCTCCTGGAATAAAGATAATTACTAAGATTCTCGACCCGAACATTTCAATTAATTCTCGAGCGAGTCAGTTAGTCACGAAAGTTTTAAACGTTTTAAATGAAAAACTCGTCACTTATTGTCGCAACAGAAAGACTGGAAATGAGATTGAAGTGGATGTAAAGATAGCTTTCGATGCAGTGACAGCGGTTTTCGCAGATGAGATGAAAAAACATGCAATTGCCGAGGGTCAAAAATATGTATTCAAGTACAAAAATCAATTACTAGATTACAAACGTAAAGCACCTGAAAGAATGAAGCGCCCGGTCTATAGTAGAATGGACTCTGGACAAGAATTCGTTAAAGGTATTGAAAATTTAAGTAAGATGGTGTTTTGTGAAGCAAAGCTTGACATCAAAGCCAGAAAATATATAGCAGAAGTCATAGATAAGTTGGCTCGAATGATTGCCGCGAAAGCGAAAGAATTCGCTGAAGGTGGTAATATGACTGAACTGCATGTGAAGCGGGCTGTAGAACATTTGCTTCCAAGTGAGCTTAGTAACCATGCAAAATCTGAAGCTACAAAAATGGAATTTTTACTTGAATCCGGCACAATAACTTTCATTCCATCTAGAAAAAGAGTAGCCCGGAAGAAAATAGTAACCGAACCACGAAAACGAGTCTCAGGACGTAAAGTAAGGGGGAAAAGACCACGACATCCAACTGTAAAATTTAGAAAGAAGCACAGAATGCCGGTGGATAAGGCTAAACTACGGGTCAAAAGAATGAAGAAACGTCCCAGAATTAAGAAAGCGTTAGTACGTAAACGTAAGAGGAAACCACCTAGTGGAAGATTACCTAAACGAAAATCAAAAGTTACAAAAAGAGCACGGCCCGAAAGACGTACGGTAAAGAAGGCTAAAGTTGTGAAAATCGGAAAAAAGTTACAGTCAAAGAATAAACGGATGAAAAGTAGAGTTATCCAGAAAAAAAGAATACCCACAGAGAAAATACCTATTAAGATGAAACAACCAAGGAGTAGAATATCTCGGAAAAGGAAAATGCCTGCAAAAAAACTGCTTGTAAAGAAAAAACGAACAATACGGAGAATAACTCGGAGAAAAGAAATACCTGCAAAGAAATTACCTGTGAAGAAAAAACGACCAAGAAGCATAATAACTAGAAAAAGAAGAATACCTATAGCAAAAAAGCTACCAAGTAAAAAATTGCCATCCAGAAGGAAACGCCGAGTTGTCAGACGAAAGCTAGAACCTCGATCACCGAAAAAGCCACGAATAGACAAAGAGAAAATTTTACCACCTAGAAAGGCTCCACAGAAAAGAAAGCGCTCACTCAGCAGAAGGAGGACACCTAAAAAGAAAAAACTGCCAGTCAAGAAGCACGGTGTCTCCAAAGAGGTTAAACACGTAGTTGCTAGTCGACGAATACGTGCAAAACAACCATCAAAACAGCGGCGGATATCCAAAAGGAAAATTTCTCCATCTAGAAAAGCCCCATTAAAAAGGATACGTCCAGTCAGCAGAAAGAGGGCACTTACAGAGAGAGAATTACCCAAGAAGAGACGTCGTGAGCAAAGAAAAGCTAAACCTTTAGTAAGTAGACGAATAAGAGCGAAAACATTATCAAAAAAGCGGCGGATACCTAGGAAGATCTCGCCAGCTAGGAAAAGGAGACGCTTAGTCATTAGAAAGAAGGAAATACCTGTTAAGAAACCTCGCCGAGTGCACAAAAGGCGCCAAAGGATTCCCATAAGGAAATCAGTGCCAGAGTTTCGTCGAATTAGAAGACTGCGGAAAATACCCCAAGAAGTGAAAAAGAAACGTCCAAAGGCCAAAAAGAAAATTTCCCGGAAAAGGAAAACAACACTGCCCAGAAAGCAACTAATTGCCAAAAAAGCTCGCCCTGTCAGAAGAAAACCTTCCAGACGAAAGAGAGAAAGAAGAAGAAAATCTAGAAGGGAAATTCCACCTTCATTACCGGCGAGAAAGCAAATGCCTACAACATCGAAAAAACTGCGACGTCGTAAAATTAGAGAAGCAGAGAAATTAATTAAAACTGTTGCCAGTCCCCAGATTTTCCAGCAAGGAATCGAAAAGTTGAATACTGTCTTTAATCAATCTTTAGCCTCTGACGGAAAGAAAGAAATATGCAATCTTTTAGTGCAGTTAATGGTACGCATCGTAAACGAAGTTCGCAAAGACAGTGGTAAACAAATAGGCCAAATGGAAATACATCGTGCAGTTCGGAAAGTGTTTCCCGAAAAACTAGGAGACTGTGCAGTTGCTCGTATCAGCCAAATAGCCGCAAAAGTGTAATTGGCCATTTTTAATTACGTACCTATGATCGACTTCAGCACTAACAAAAGAAAAAAAACTACTCTATATTAAACGTTTTGAAAAATGCAAAATTTATTTCAGCATAAATAATTAAGTCACAAATTTATTCTATCTCTCTCTCTATATATATATATATTGTGTAGTGTGCAGAATGTATAGTTATACCATACATTTTATTAATCATAATTGTTTTTCTTTGTGTATTACAACTTATCAATTGCAGAAATAAAAATAAATCAAGAAAATAGTTGCATGAAAAAATTTTGAAAGCCTACATATGTCAGATACATTAAAAAATATATAGAAAAGCTTAAATTTTGATGCAAAATGAGGAACTTATTTTAATTATGTCATTAATTTCAAATCTTATATGAAAAATTTGGAAAGCTTACTTTTGTTTGGTGATTTTTAATTCCTTGTAAGGAAGTAATGTAATCGCGAAAAATTTCGGGTTTCAGATTTCAACGGAAATATCCATTTTTGGCTGTTCCTGAATCTATTTTGACTATTTTTTTGGCGTGACGTTTGTACGTATACAGAATAAAGAAATCATTACTACATAACGTGTTAGAAAATAGAGTCAAAATGTATTTGTTCATATATATGCATGTATCCTGCAGAACTCAAAAAAGAATAGCCGTTGAAATTTTGTATATGGGTCTGCTATAATATCTAGTTCTGAACCTCCCTTTTCTATTGTAATCAGTACCTAAAGTGAATATATATATATATATGTATATATATATACATGTGATAATTTTGAAAATGGGCACAGGCATGGTGAAGCTTGGCAATTAGGTTATATCAGAGGTCCAGGCGTTGTTTGGTCGAGTGGGATGCACCAAAAATGATGACACAGAAGAATTTCACTTTAAAGCTTCAAATCTTTATTCAATTAAAAGGCAGAACATTTTCTTTTAGACGAAGATCTCCAAATTACATATTCAATAATGATTTAAATTAAACAATATTAAATTTAAGATTTCTGCGCCCTAACTTATTCTAACAAGGGAAAGAATAGACAGAGCAGCGAAAGTTCTTATGGCAGGAAGCAGTCTGACTAAAAAATGGAGCGACTCGGTATTTATAGTAGCGGCTATATAACATGCCAGAATGCTCTCGAAAGTCTGGTCTAGGGGGAAAATCCTGAAATTGCGGAAAGTTAATTAAAAGTTGCCTATTCGCGTAGAGCAAAGCAATCGTGAATATGTAAGATATAACAAAATATGATACCCGCTTTAAAAAATAATTGGCGACCTCAAAATTAACATTCTAAATTTGGTGCTCTCCTCCTAAGTTCCTCCTTTCTCCCCCATTTGAAATTACGTAACACTGCTTCAAAAAATGAAACTAAAACCCAAAATTAATTAATCACAGATTAGGTGTAGTTTGTGCACCTATCTTGTATAAATAGCTAATAACTGCGTAATCTTTCTCTTTTTCGCCTCTGCGCCTGCGTGCTGACAGCTTGTCACTCAGCCTCTGCTAGCTGTTTGCCGTTAATTAAAATGTAATTGCATATTTAAAATTGCGGGGGCGTTTAGCAGCCCTAGTCTTCTACAATTATGCATTAAGAAATCCGTCATTCAAGAATAAATTATGTTTAACTATCAAGCTGGTGCTGCTTCTAAAATTCCATCCAATCCTCCATTATGCCATAATATCCGGACATTTATGCAATAGTTTTCTCGGCCATGACTAAACGTGAATTGCTTTCATCTTCCGCCAAAAGTACAATTATTACATATATAATAATAATAAATACAAGGAAAAGACGGAGCAGCGTCGATGCATAATAGCTATATAAGATAAAGAAAATTGGCAGTCGAGGCGGTTTTAATTCCATTTTTATTTTCCAGTTGACGTTCGTGGCCACAATCACTTGGCACTCTAGTCGTGCCTATTCAAGAACCTTTATATTTTGGAAAGTATTGCGATAGAAAGCGCGCACAACGAAATAGCGTTCAAGCAGCACACAGAAAGAAGCTGAAGTGCTTAGTTAGCCAATATGGAAGCACACGAAGAGAAAAATTTTGGTTTGAGTTTCAGTTTCCAATTATTACGTCATCAGCGTCGCGCAGGCCATGCTAAATGGAATGATCTAGAAATGACGCAATCCAGAGAAGTTATTACGATTTTTAAAACACAGACAGAGAGAGAGAATTAAAGGAAATTAGGGGTTAGTTTAAATTATAATTTTGGTTTACATATTTTTCATCTTACATAATTTATTTTTAATCAACAGGATGGTTTCTAGTAGCCTGAGACCTCAATGGAAAACTTATTCAGCTCTTGAAATCATCGTTTTGTGATAAATTCAAAGGCAATGTGAAAGAAGTCAATCATCAAATTTGTTTTTTTTTTTCAGTGTTTAAACAATAACCTACCATCCTTCTGCTGTGGTGCTTTGCAGTTGCTTCAAAAAATAATCACGGAGAGCGTTTACGGAATAAAAGTAATCTCCCGATAAATCCTGAAGTCGAATACGTAGTAAAAAGGAATACTGAATCTGCTTCGCCCATCTCCACAGTATTTAGACGGAAAAAAAAAAAAAATGCTTTAAATCATCAGTTGAATTACCGATTAGGAGATTCCGCAGTACAGTTGGTTGAAGGTCATCGATCTGTGTTTAATGTGGTTCAAGGATGTGCGGACAGAAAATTATTTGCTCTTCCGGTTTTTCCAATAGTACTTCATTAATCGACAGCTCAAAAATTGTTATTTTTGTGTGAATTTATCTCAGAAACGAGACAAAATTATTTAATATGCTGCAGATTCTATACTTTTCATATATATCCCTTACCCAGCTTTTATTTTCCCAATAATTAAGACAATTACAGAAGTGATTTAAATGACAAAAATATTCATATTTTGACACTTCTAAATTGGAGTGGAGGAGTTAATTAATTTTAGATAAATAACGAAATCTAACGTCAATATAGTCTCCTGGTTCCTATACTTATATTTAAAAGTTCTATATTCATTGTGAAAAAGTAAACGCACAAGAAGTTTGACTCCCATACGACAAAAATTGACTTAATTGCAAAATTAGCAACTTTTTATGTCATTTTCAACTTGCCTTGAAGGACTGGTTAATTAAGTTAGAATTCGAGGAAATAAGTTTAAGTGAAGTGCATCAAAAAGTGTGTATAATTTATAGGCATATAAAGTCATGTAGAATCCACATCAGATTTTAAAGAAAAATATTTTCATAAATATCTCTAATGTGTTATTTACACATTTCGTAACCTGTGGGTAATATAAATACCGAAAATTTAATCTCGGGTTTGACTATCAGAGAAATCTGTTAGCCAAATGGGGGAGGGGGGGGTTCATAGTAATCAAAAATCAGTCCTTGAAACATTCTTTAGGCAGATGCCCACCACTGGCTCAATGGATAACTCTGTTGAATATTGGTAGTAAAATTAGATTTCAATCCAGACAAATAGGGTTTTTGCTTAGAAACTTCCTCATATATGACATGAATATAGGCAATATCTTATACAAAGGTATTTTCTCTGTTACTTAGATGGTGGTTCTCATATAATTGCCTCAATCAATTAATTAACCAGTCTAGGGCAAATAATAGCTAGGTTTTCTTTCTAAGTAATGAACTAATTAATTTAAACTCTACCAATGATTGATGTACAATTACTTCTATCAAGGAGGATAATTCACCATTTTGAGAAATCAGTAATTCTAGTGTTAAATATATATTTATATAAGCTACATTAAGTAATTATTGCTAAATGACATAGGAAACCAAAAGCCATACCAAAACTCAAGTAAAAATAATTAATAATTTTTTGTGGATCAAAAAATGAGAATTTTCAATTTACCAACAAGTGATGATTTAAGTATTTAATTCTTCCAGGAATATGACATCCCCCCCACATACCTGAATATGCAAAAATAAGCATGAAATAATGGTATATACCCCCGTTGAAACCATATGGAGATGTAATGTGAAAAAACTGCCAGAAAACTAAAAGCCTTCACATTGGCTCATTGTTTCAAAAAATCCCATTCAGATATTAGCTGTTATTGCTGATTTAACGTACTTGGAAAATAAATTTCAGTTCTTTTTCCTTTTTTTTTTAATATTTTCTGGAAAAACTCTTATTTCAAGGTCCCCCTTTTTTGCAAACATATATGTAATGTTTTAATGCATAGATGAAGGAATCCGGTACTTTTATCAGCTTGTGGCAGTAGACAGGGCTGAGTGGAAAGTCATGATGACTCATTTAACACAACTGAGCTTGAAGTATCACAATTTTTATTTCTACACATATCAAATCATCCTTTAGCAGAGAAGATATTTTTTAATTATAAGTTGAATACAATAATTTCCATGTACCATGGGTTTTAAAGTACAACATCATCTTAGATGAGTAAGCATAGCAGCAAAGCGTCTTGCCAGGAGGAAAGCTTATGCAAAAGTGACGCAGTAATTCAAAGGAAGAAGGGAGGGAGTCAAAAGTTTCAGTTCGAGTTTAAAGAAGTTTTGGTTTACAATTATTCTGATTGGACAAGAGATATCTGCATTAAGCATTATGCAACATGGAAAGATCTCAAATTTGGGAGAAGAGATGAATTTAGGGGGAGAGCACTAAATCTAGAATAGTTAATTTTGAGGTCACCAATTATTTTTAAAGTAGTCACGTATTTTGTTATTGCCAGGAGGAAAGCTTTGTAGAACCATTAGGATTTTGATCCTGAGAGACATGAAAAATGAGTAATGCCCTTGATGGGACTCGAACCTCTCGAATATGCGTTGAGTATGCTTCCAATTACACCATGAAGGTATGTTAGAAGGTGGGAGAAATACATTATATACTCTCCCTTCTAAAGGGCAACTGGGGATTAGGTGAAGCAACTGCCAAATTCTGAAGGTGGAGAATCATTATCCATTCAGGCGCCACTGTAGAGACATGATAATTAGCAATGTCCTCGCCGGGGCTCAAACCTCTTGAATACATGTCAAGTATGCTTCCAATTACACCATGAAGGCATGTCAGTAGGTAGTAGAAATAACTTATACCTTAAGCAAAAGTGATGCAGTAATTCATTGGTTTACAATTATTCTAATTGGACAAGAGGTATCTGCATTATGCATTACGCTACATGGAAAGATCTCGAGTTTGGGAGAACAGATGAATTTAGGGGGAGAGCACCAGATCTAAAATTGTTAATTTTGAGGTCGCAATTATTTTTTAAAGCAACCATCATATTTTGTTATATCTCATACCATATATGTATGTGTGTGTGTATATATGTGTGTGTGTGTGTAAAAATATATATAAATTAATATTTATATATCAAGTCAGGTGGCAACTTGTTAACGTTATTTATACATCAAGTCAGCCACCTAACTTGGCCACATTTTTTCCTTGATGTTGTTGGTAAAATCAACAAATGCCATTTCAAGATATGTTTCTTAAATGCACACTGCTCCATCAAACATTTTTTTTTTCTTTTTTTGAGAAATAATTTTCTGATGAGAGATTATGCTGTTGTTAAACATAAATGAATCTAGACTTTTCATGAAAAATATGCAAAACATAGGTTAAATATTTATTCGGCATACTGTATTAATAATTTGCTTATATGTGTTAATATAAAAATGTAAATTTCTATATAAATTTGAAAAAAAAATCAAATATTTAAATTATCTGACAAAATATAAAATTTTATTTATATAACAAAATACATATAATACATTTTACAATTTCACATCTCTGTTTCTGTATCTAGGCCACAATTGTTTTACCTTAAATTTTTAACCAAAATTAAGATGCAGCACATTTTTCTTTATGACAGTCATTTTGAGCTTTGATCATTACTAACACCAGAAGCGACAAGCCATTTACAGAGGAACCTAATAGGCAGCCACCTTTACCTCTTATGAGGGGACACATAATTTACATCCATGCCTTCTCTGGAATTCGAATGCAGGACCTTCAGTATGCCAGCCAGAGTCACTAACCAGTTTCCTATCTGGGCAGGATGTAGTCGATACTTCATATAATGAATAATTCTAATTCTTAAATAATTTAGCTACCATCTTCCTGATGCTCAGATTCTGTTCTTTTGAGCATTATGCACCACTTGCAGTTTAAATTCCATTGTGTAAATTATTTTTACTCAGCCAGTGTTTAGTAGTTGTTGAAAAGCATTTAATGATGATAATTAATCATCCCTTGTTACTTCCTTGTAAGAAGTAAAGGAAGTATTATAATCACAAAAAATTCCAGGTATATTTCAACAAAAGTATCCATTTAGACCACTATCGAATGCAATTTAACGATGTTTTTGCGTGACATCTGTACCTAACGACAGAATAAAGGCCCCTATTTCCCCAAACGAATTCTAAAGCTGATTTAAAATGGATTCAGAAGAGATTTTTTTTCCATGGTGTTTGTCTGTATGCATGTATGTATCTCGCATAATTCAAAAACGAGTAGCCTCAGAACGTTCAAATTCTGTATATACGACTGTTATAACATGTAGATGTGCACCTCCCTTTTTAACTGCAATCGGCCGCACAACATATAAAGATCAACATATATCGGCCGCACAAGTATATAAATATACACCCACTCTGTTACTCAGCTCAGTGAGCATAGTTTTTTTATTCTATGTTGGTAAATTGTGGATTTTTTGCTTTAAAAATTGTTAAATTATGTTGTTCTTATCTTTTGGTTACGGTTTTTATGCTTTTAGTAAACCTGCATGCAATATTTGTAGAATTATCAACAATTTAAAAGTTGTATAAGTGCGGCTAAGCCTAATTATCTTTACCATAGCAGCCATATTTGTTTACATTTGAAACTTAGCAGAATAGAGGATTTGTTGCCAATCTAGAGAAACTAGGCTTTACAACAACAAAGACAACGCCTTCTTTTATTATTGTAAATTAAATTATGTTTAATCCATTCTAGAATTTATTCGAGGAAATAAGTGTTTAAGATTTACATTGTAATTTTTAATAGATATTTTGAGTTCTTATTTATTTTGCCTTGTTGCAAATTGAGAACTGAATTAACTGAATGAGAAATACTGAATCGTCAGTGAAAAATTGTTTTTCTTTTTTGTTTAATTTCTTTTATACATCATTTTAGATTTATTATAGTATTTGAATAGAACATGTGGCAACGATTAGATAATTCTTTGAGTGATATAATTTTTGTGCATTCTGAGTTATAAAATGAATGAGAGGCAATGCTGTTAAGTAAACCTAGCGCCATAGTGTCAGTAAGGTAAACAAATATAGTGAATTTTAAAGAGCGTATTTATTCTATTGTGATTTATGTGCTATCGACAAAGTAGATTTAATTTAGTCGAATAAGTTTAAATGAAATGCAAGAAAAAATACATATAATTTAATAAGTCAAGTGGTGTACACATAATTTTTTTCCCTTGTATAAGCATTTAAAAAAAGTAGAAATCTCTTAAAGGAGGTCTGTATAAAAATTTAGAAAAAGCTGTAATTCTAAGTTGTGTTCCTTTTTTATTATTATTATTATTTTGAGACATATAGATTAACAAATATGTTTTTACATGATATAAAAATTTTCAATTAAAATATTTTTTTCAACACATTTTATAAGTTTCCTGTAAGTTCATGGTAAGCTATTCATTAATGGCACTGATTAAATGCTGTCAACCCCAGTTTAGCAATTGTCAAGGAATTAATGAAAATTACTATCAAATTGAGGGTATCCCTAAATCTAGGACAAGACTTACTTCACTTTTAAACATGATATATATTACAGAACAGATTTTTTTTAAAAATTTATGCTCTTCAATTATCTATTTGTTTTATATTTTAAATGCACAGCAAAAATATTAA
>KK122572.1:429576-452947 GCA_000611955.2 Stegodyphus mimosarum | reverse complement strand
GCTACTGCTAAAAAAACTTTTTTGACCTTTTAACTCTTTTTATTATTATTATTATTATTATTATTACTATTAAACATCAATTTCTTTGCACTTGCACCACATAAAATTCAATTGTAAAACTACAAAAAATTTAAAAGCAGCATATTTTTAGAATTCCTAATACAAGACTAAGAATAACCATTAATTTTTTTCTGGCTTTTCTGAATTCATCATGGTATAAATGTTCAGTTTTCTTAGTAAATGACTTACACTATTTTTATGCCTTTTTATTGTCAACTTTTTGTTCATTAAAGATGACTTTCTATTTTCACCTACACGAAATTCAATAGTAAAATCAGACAATATTTAAAAACAGAATAGAATTTACAATTTGAGATAAGTGTTACCAGTTGCAATCCCTTTTTTTATACTTGCTATGTTATTTCTTCAAAAATAATACATAGTGATAACATTCAGTGGCAACATCCTTTTATCTATAAAATAATTCGGACAAAAAGTGAGGATGTAATCCTGCAAATTTACTTGAGTTATGTTACTTCCTGTTACTTATTATTACCATCCTTAATATCAGATATTGATCCTGAGAAGATTGATTAATTTATATTAAGTAAAATAAAATATTAATTTCCCTATTAATTTCACTTATTTCAATTGCTAACCCCCCTTTTTTTTTTTCAATTATTCATTACTGTAGGCAAGTTATTTACATGTAATTTTGAATTTATATAAAAGCTGACCCCAAATTTCAATACTACTGCAAAAAATTCTTGGCGTATACACAAAATATACAGTATTTATTTTACTTCTATTTTAAGTGTTGTGAATGTAATCATTAATCATTGATTATCTTACCTTAAATTTATATTTCATCACATAATTATCTTTTAATACTGAAAATAATCCCTAGCTAGGCTATAAAAACATCTGTTACTTAGATAATTATTTTAATTACCAATTATAATAATCAAAATAAAACATGCTAAGTGAATTTCTAACTATTCTCTCCCCTCCAGATTTTAGTACTGATGAAAAAATTTGAGCAACAAATAAAAATTAAATTTTTTTCTTGGTTCTTCTTCATTTTGTGATAAATTAAAGATTTAAGTTACACATAAATACACAGCATTAAACATTGAAATATAAATATAAAACAAAAATGCATACATCATCTGCTTCTAACCATACATCTAGCAGTCGCTTGCTGAATGGATCAGTAAACTGAGACAAATCAGCTACATCAAAATTACTGAGGTCTGTATTCGTCAGTACTGGGCCAATGAGTACACCTAACTGTAAAAAAATTAAGACAATAATTCACAAACAGTAATTGATGGAATTCACTTACAAAATAATTAAAACACTGATAATTACAACGAAAGATATGCTGAAGTTAACGAATAAAATGATTTTTCAGTCGAGATATTAAATTTAAATTACTTATCCCCCCATTAATAAAAAGCTGTATCTGTCATATCATAAATATGTTATAGTTCAGTGATACTCACTTCTTGGCAGTGTGATTTTAATGATACATCGAGTAACATGCAAACCCAAAAGTTAAAACAATCAATCGTCTAATAATCTAATTCTAATTGCTCAAAAACTAGCACTAAGTAATGTTAGAAATCAGGAAGATATTAATTAATTTTTTTATATCATACAAAATAAATATTAGCATCAAAACAAGTACAATAAATTGAAAATCAAATTTTTTAGTTACCATATATTTGATAACAAATAGGAGGAACTTAAAGAAATTCAGTTTAAAAAAAATGCAAAAGTAAAGCATTTAATTAAACTTATCAGCCAGTTTCTTGTTTACAAGTAGTAATACTTCTGGATCTATTTTGTTAAGACTTAAAGGTGGCCTTACTGTTAATTTGTTTCACTATTCAGATTTTAGATAGAGAAATTGGGAAAATCTCTTTTGTACATATAGGATTGGGCAAATACTAGTAATAATACCTTTAGAGCTGCATCAACAGTTCTAGAAATATTCATTTTGAACTCTAAGATAAAATTTGCTCAATTCAAGCTCTTTGAAAACAAATTTTAAGTCTACATCAGATGATTACTTAGTTTTTTGCTTAAATGAAATAGGAAATATTTGTGTAACATACACTGAAAGAAATTTCAGATCCACTCAAAGTCAGAAAAATCTTCTGGAAAATAAGTATTAAATTCATATTTAAGATTTATCAAGTGAGTTGTTATATCTTTAATAACCAATGGAAAAAAATTAATTTTTTTCTATAACAAAACTTCTAAAGCAGGAAATGTTGCAAAATGAATCTCCTTGCAATATGAGTACCAGAAATCAATGTTCTTTGTAAAGGTTTTGATTTTATCATTAGTTATAAGTATATTTAATTGACCTCCTGGAAAACTTAAATTCAACTCCTTCAGTTTTCAAAAAATATCATATATGTAAGCTAACCTACACAGCCATTCTTCTGTCAGTTAAAAAGTGTTAAATTTTTTATCATTATCTTTGTCATTTAAAAACACAAACACTCCAAGTTCAGAAAGTCTTGTTAGGATCCTAACCCTCAAAAGTCAATGCCCCTCTACATATAAAAGAAGCTACTGATGTTCACTGTGCATTTCTCTATATGTCTGCAAAATAATCCCTGAGTTTAGAGGATGTGCCTTAACCCTTTAAGCGTGTAGCGTTTGCTCCTGAGCGTGCACTGCAGTGGGGAGTGTTTCTCGCGATAGTAGGAAGGAGTAAGCGGGCGCGCTGCATTGGAAATGTATTCTCTCGCATGTTACAATAAATAAAATCTAAAAAAAGAAAGTAATAACTAAGTAAAGACATAAATATACAATTAAACTTACATATATTTTCTAATAATTTCGTTGGGTATGGTAAATTTTAAAACATGGAATGTTACAGAGGGCAACTTCACAGTCCGGACACCATATTCTGGTCTCTTTTCTAATCTTTTTACCGTTTTTATTAGACACATAGCAAACAACACATCGTCTTGTTGGTTCTCGTTTGCAGGGTGTGGCAGGTATATAGTCTGCAAAGTGCCTTCCTGTAAGACGCAATGGATCATTTTCATCACTTTTTCTTCCCGTTTTTCCCGTCATGTCTGTAGACACTTGATATTTACGTAATATTTCTTCAATGACAGCAGTTCGAAAATCCAACAGTTTTATATTTTTGTTAGTTACCTTGCTCTGTAGAATCGATGAATTGAAAAGACATTGATCAATCATATGCCTGAAAATTTTTTTGTAGTATACTTTCATTCTTTTCCGTACTGTCTCATAATAGGATAAATTTTGGTCCGCTCTGTCCACACCTCCCATTGATAAATTGTAATCGATTACAACCTTTGGCTTTTCAACATCTTTTCCATTACAAGAAACTTCACTCATTTCAATATTGTGGATTGTACTCAATAAATGAACATCTTTTTTATCTTTCCATTTCATTGCAATTAGTTTTCCGCGTTGAAAAGCAATAATGTCACCCTTTCTAAGTTTTGATGATTGCATTTCTTTTGGAACATCTTTGCGGTTCACTCGAACTGTCCCGTACGAGTCAGTTTTGAATGATATAAGTTTATCACAAAGATCTGGTGACATGTAAAAATTATCGGCTGTAAGGCAGTATCCTTTGTTGAGCAAATGTTGGATCAAACTTAGAACAATTTGCGATGTAAGGTTTTCCTTGTTGAAGTCTGGGCTTAGAATCATCCCCTTTCCAGTATATAAAATGTAATTCCATATGTAACCTGTGTCTGATTCACAGAGCATATAGAATTTCAATCCAAATCTAGCTCTCTTCAAGGGTATATATTGTTTCCAAGAAAGCCTCCCTTTATGTAACATCAAGCTTTCATCAATGCTAATGTCATGCTCAGGAGTATACAGAGTTCGAAATTTTTCCAAAAGGAAACCGTAAATAGGCCATATTTTTCGAAGTTTCCAGCAAGGATGAGTTTCTTCATCCATAGTTTCATTATTTGAAAAATGCAGAAACTTGCTTATCAAAGAAAATCTTTGCTCTGACATAACTTCAGCAAAAAAAGGAGTGCTCAAAATTTTCTTCTTTGACTAATACCAGGCTGTCACGGGCTTAAAAACAATACCCTGGAGTAAAAGAAGACCAAATAAATCCATATTTCAGGTACAGTTACCGGTTTCCACTTATGCACTCGGGATCTAAATTTCAGTACACTTCTGTTGTTTCGCAAAAATTGTTCTGCATATATATTTGTTTCCTTTACTATAGTTTTTATCAATTCCTCAGTTATGAATAGTTGGAAAAAATCTAAGGAATTATCAATACCTTTTACCTGAAAATTTATTCCAGGCTTTCCATCAAATTGAAAACGTGGTGGAGCTGGAGTTGCACTTGAAACTTTACACCATTGGCGCACCGAATCCAAATTCTTATCCATATCCTCATCTGATTCATAACTGTCAATACTTGCATCGGAATCCGATCCACTTTCGAAATCAGAATAATCTAAAATGTTATCTTCTGAATCAGAATCATTCGCTAGCAACGGTCTTTTCACAGAAAAGCGGCTGGAAACACCGCTACAGCTCGCCATTTTCACCAGAATGCAAAAATCAAACACAGCAAAGTCTCCCCAAGAAATTATATTTCACTTTACGGAACTACTATTGCCATCTAGTGACAATTTTTGAAAACATAAGGATATGACGAGATATTTTCGTTAAACATGTTGAAATGCGGACTTTAAAATTGGATGACGAGTAGAACTCGTCAAACACGGGTACGGCGTAACACTCCGATGATGAGGTGA
The DNA here is from genome assembly GCA_000611955.2 of Stegodyphus mimosarum. Classification (NCBI taxonomy): domain Eukaryota; kingdom Metazoa; phylum Arthropoda; class Arachnida; order Araneae; family Eresidae; genus Stegodyphus; species Stegodyphus mimosarum. The sequence goes on along the minus strand of KK122572.1, from coordinate 448,160 downwards.
GTTCGTCAAGCACGCTTAAAGGGTTAATAAAATTTATTATTTTAACTCTAATATCTAAGACAGACTTTTAAGTTCAGTAGCACGTTTTTCGATATCAGCACTTCTCTATGAATCACACAGTGAACCCATGTTACATTGGGAGAGACATCTGATTCAGGTTAGAAGTTTGCTTTTACAATAGCACGAGCTCCAACACTGCGCATCTCTACACAGTTTTCTCAAAAACAGTGTTTTCCATGATGTAAGAATTTACCAGTTTAAAGATTTCTTCTTCCATAGTCTTTTGTATTTCCTTGCAAAAAAGAAAGTTTTCAACAACTTCATATTTGCAGGCCCTGGTTCCATACTACTCATGGATAGCCAGTCTACGGCTAAAGTCATGAAACTTCGTTAATTGTCTCAGTAATGGAATAAGCTAGCTCATAGGTATATCATATAGTTATTACTATATAAAATAATAACATAAAAAGTAGCATAAAACAAAGTAATTTATTTTAAAATGTCCTACAGTTAACATAAATTTAAAATGTAATACATCCCTTCATTCAATATCTAGTCTATAAATATTTAACTTGAATTGATTAATCTAAGATAGCTTTGATGTTATAGATATTAATTTTTAAGAATATAGGAATTTTTCTAATCAACAGAAATGCTGTAATGAATTATTTCAAGTATTCTTTTAAAGCATCTAAAAAAAAGGACTATTCTTTATTCTATAGCAGTGGTATTCAATTTATGGGTCACGAAAAATTACATTGGGATCCCAAAGTCGATGAAAAAATTGTAAATAAATTTAATTGAATACATATACATCAATGACAAACTTCTTTGAGGGAAAAAAATTGGTTTTTAAAATGTGAAATTTTATTATATTCTACATCTATTTGAAATTGTTGTTCTACAATCTAGTTTGGTCCAGGTATGCCTCGGACAACACTGCATACTGTATATCTATCACAAGAACAGCTCAACAGTCTGCAGCTGTCTGTTGCCACAGAAATGAGCCCTAACCCATTTTTTGTATGGTGTCTTGACGAACTGCTTTTCAGTTTCCCATCTTCACACATTTAATGACAAACTTTTTAAAACTTTATCTTTTCCATGACCCCATTCACCAAAAACAAAATAATAATAAAACATTCATTTGGTTCTTCCCTAGTTGAATATATTTGAAATACATTAGCCTTATTGCTATAGTGATTGCCACGAACTAGTACCAGACATACCGGAAAGAGCAGTTTTCCTGGATGAACAGCAATATTGCATTCCTTTTCAAAGGACAAGCACGTAAACAAGTGATGAAAGTGCAGATTCAATGTACTGTGTCATCACTGTGTCGACACCAACCAAATACAATCAGAGACTTTTGCCTATACAGAACTGAGGCATTGTAAAAGCAAGCTTTTACACTGCAACTTAAACTATGACTTCGATGCAAGAATCTTAATGGCTTAGCAAGAAAGCATAAAAGACTGGCCAAACAAGTTTTGTGACACATTTTGTCCAGCGAGAGTGGGATGGGGTCTACTGCTTCATCCCCAAAGCCTTTTTTTTTTTCTTTCTTTGTCCTGTCTTCATTCTTCTCTCGAACATTGCACTCAGTGGTGTTGTGTGCATGTATCTAAAATTCATAATTTTCAAGAACGAAAATGTTCCTACAATACCAAATTATTGGTTCACTTCACAACGCATTTAAAAGTTTATGTTTAGTTGGAATTCTATTGCTTACTAGGCACATTTAATGAATATAAGTAATTACTTGTGGTGGTGATAACTTATACATTAAATTTAACTTCCATTTGTGGCTCGTCACCACAACAGTTTGTAAGTATAAAATAAGATTATAAAATATGGTTTTGTATATACTAAAGATGAGGAATCAAATGATAGATGCATTTGGTAGTACAGTGAGACGAATTACTGGAACCAAATAATATGCAGAAGTGTCTACATATGAAGTACCCAAAATTCAGAGATAAACACTGATGTTTTTCAGAATAAAATAGGGCATTTGAAATGTAAGCAAAACTTCTACTTCTATCAATATTAATAAAAAGGCATTGGAGGCTTCTTACTGAGTGAACTACCATATAGATAAAATTGGCACACCACAGGCAATTGCTAAAGAGTTAATAGTTCCAGCAGCCCAAGATATAGTAGGCATTATGATTGAAAAAACGGAAAAACAATAGATATATCAAATATCTGTTGATATATCACTTTCTGATATGACAACTGGTCACAGAATATATGAAATGGCAGATAATGTGGAAATTTAACTTGTAATAAGAATTAAAAAAAGTAATTTTCAAAGTTTTCAACTGGATGAAATCACCGATTGCCACAACTGATATGTTTTGCAAAATGTGAATACAAAAATGAAGTTGTTGAAAACTTTCTTTCTGGCAAGGAAATACAAAGGATTACATGAGAAATCTTTAAAACTGGTAAACAATATTTCTTTATGAGAAAATTAAATGGCCTGGGTCTGACTGATGCTAAACAAGTAAGTGTTCCGCTATTGTAAACAAATATTTAAAGTGTTTTATTATATCACGAGATATATATTTTCTGTACATTATAACATATAGACACAATGCTATACTGATGATTCTTACTTTTCTAAGTTTATTAAATTGGATTACTTTATTTAAGTGCAGCACACAAAGATTATTTGTTCCATCCCAGTTTTGATTGATAGCCTTTAGGTGTTTTTTTTTTTTTTTTTATGTGTTTTTTTTTTTTTTTTTTTTTTATACAATATCATAAGCAATTATAATAGCTTACAACTGATGTTTAGTTTATTCCTACAAGCATATTTTATGAACAAAATGTCTATAGCACAATACTGTGAAATTTATTTGTATGCAAGTTTTAAAATACTAATACAATTACTGTCTTTCTGCAGTGACAACCAGTAGAGACATTACTTCCTGTTTCTTACAACAGATTCAGAATTATCGTCATATTCATTTGATAATTCATTAGGTAATAATTTCTACAGTAAAACAACTTTATTAAAGTAATAAATTAAAGAAAAAAACTTACATTTGTGGAAGCTTCACTCAACTGTTGGCTGTACACACTACTCAGTCCACACGAAGGACATGGATCCAAAGCTAATAGATTTTTATCTCTGTGGCTACTGCTACATCTGCATAAAACACAATCTGTTGAAATCTCATCTGGTATACCTGGGAAAAAGTTAGCATAAAATGTAGAAGTAAAACAATCTTCTGTTTGAAAATATATCACAAATCTTCTAAAATTTTACATTAAATGATGAAAAAAATTATTGCTTGAAAGACGTTCCGTTGTTTATACACATGAAATGGATTCATATCCCCTTTTCATGTGAAATAAAAACAATCTGAAAAGCTTTTGTACCTTTGCCTTTTAAAATAAAATACAAGACTACAGAAGTTTGAAACAATTAAAAAAAGTAAAAACATATTACATAGGAAACACCTATTTTAACAGACCTTAAGCTAAGCGAAAAACTTATTTCTAGTGGAAAATGCTTTTGGTTCATTAACTTAAATTCAAAATGTATCAAAAATAATTTTTGATTAAACTTAAACTATTAAACATGTATCATAAACAAAAGGAAGACTTCATATTGAACATTTCAGTATTTCTAATTATTATGGCTCCCTTATTTACATGGTGCCAAGGAACATAATATTAATGGATTGTGCCAAAGCAATCCTATTCAATATTTGATCTTCCTTTTGAAGCTTTTATTGTGATGGGGATTATAAGTGACTGCAATTAAGATTGCCAACAACTCACTTTTGCATAGTGCTTTTTATTATTACTGCTCTCTTTATTTAAATGACGTCAAGAACCCTCATATTAATAGATTATGCCAAAGCAGTAAACCTTTTCAGAACTCTTCTCATTATGGGCAGATAAGGATCCATGATGATTAGGACTGCCAGTCATTTGGTGATTGTTTGTCATGAGCTCTGAATAGAGTGCTGTTTTGGTATAGTGCATCAGTAAGAGAGCTTTTGGCATTATTAACAAAGGCTATAGCAGCAAGCAAGTACTAAAATTCCACATATTTGCTAGCGAATGTCAAAGAAACTATTAATAAGCAATAGGAATTGATGTAACTTGAGTAAATTTACACTTAAGAGATACGATAAAGGTGGAAAAGAAGGTTTTGTTTAATCGTTGATTCTGATTACTGTTGCTTATTAGTAGTTTCCTTAGCATTTAGCTCATTGGCATGTTCTTTTGATATATTCACTAACAGATGATAATCATTTTTTTATTTTGATTTTACCCGTTTCTTTCTTTTGAATCATACATACAATGGCTAGTTTACAACTGATTCCCTTTTTCTTGGTTATATGGCATTGTACTGGGGATTAAACTGTTTGTACTTTTCTCCACTGCATTAACAATCCACATTTGATACATACACAATTACAATACTAATAGCTTGTCAACAGTTACATGATTTCCTCAATTCATTACACATGAAAAAGCTTAATTGGTTGACCAAAAATCTGATTTCTTATTCTTGAATACTTTGGAAATAAGCTGAAATGCCTTGCCAGATACAGGATGTCCGGAAAAGAAGTGATGAAAAAGAACAATGTGTATATCTGAAATCAACATGTTTATCACATTGCAGTTTCTATAGTTAGAAAGAATTATTTAGAAAATTTTAATAAAAGACCTATAATCTGCTCTATACAGAAAATTTTCATTTTTTGCCAGTAATTAATCTTAAATATCCAGATTATTATTTTCCCCAATTTCAAAAATAAATTTCATTTTTAAACTCACTTCATTTAGTTTGACACCATTTATAGTTCGAAATATGCCTTAGTGATACTTTACTTCATTTCACACACCTGAAAGCATCACTGGTGTGAGTAATCCTATCAACATACCACCTCCATAATTCAAGTACTCAAAATAGAAACTTTGACAACAGGCATTCAATACAGTCATACAGTCTTTCCTTCGAAAACTTCCATAGAAAGAAATTTAAAGAGAAGGCAGTAAATACTACTGGGCCCTACTCCCAGGGCTTTGAGTGAGGAGAAGAAACTACATCAATTTTTTTTTTTAACATTAGTGATTTTATTTTAAAAAATTAAATTCACCTACAGTATTTATATTTTCACTTTCAAATATTTGATCTAATTATTTTTTTATCCAATAATTATTAATTTAATTAGAAATAAAGCTTATTTCTATTTAAATAAAAAATTATACTTGTGAATGTATCGAAGACTAATCAAACTATGTTAACGCTGCTACCAGATGGTACCATTACACAGGCTGGTTAAGATAAAGGGCTTCTAGGCAAAGTTAAGGATTACCAGAAAGTATGACAGATAAAGGCAATGCTCATGAGAATGTTCTAATAGAATCCTACAACTGGGTGTTCTAGAAGAACAAAATGTATAAAATAGCAAATCAAATGCCTCAAAGGCAGTTTGTTTTCTTATGAAGACAGTAGATTAGTGATTGCCTTTCGTGCTTGGTTTCCACTGATTATAGTTAGCGATTTGCTTGCTTGTGTGGTTTACAGGAACTATTGAGGAATGCTATGTTCTCACAGCCTAGTTTCTTAAGACTCTTAGTGCATTCTTCGTGAAGCTGATTAATTGAACTGTCCAGTAAGCCTGCTAAGTTCTTCAGACTCTCCAGAAAAAGCCAAACTGAAGAACTTCAAGTCAGCAGATCAGATTTGTAACAATAAACACAAAAGGCAAGAAAAGGAGAAAACTGCAGAGGCAGCAAAAAGCTCAATGAATTTAACTTCTTGACTAAATAATTTTTAACTTTAAAGACCTTTCAGCTTTAGAAAATAGTTAAACAGTAGGATCAGGAGAGTGAAAAATCACTTGTAGGGCTGCTCTTTGTAAGTTACCAAAAGTTCTTCAACCCTACTAAAACTGACAAGCAAGTTATCGTGAAATTAAAACACAGTCATGAGAAGGTTTATTACAACCTTTTTACAAAAGCTTTAATGGAGAACAAAATGCATGACTGGTGCTTACAATTTAACTCTCCATTACTTGAGAAGTTGGATTTACAATTTAAACAGTTCATTGCATGAGGCTACAGTTCAAGGGGCCTAAGTCTCCAAAACTTCCAAAAACTTGGCTATGACTTAAATAACTTATAAATCATTCACATACTTATGAAAGCTGACAAAAAAGAGAAGTGATAGCACAGATTAAATCATAGGAAAATGGGTTAATTAACACAAACTCTGCACATTATGATGAATTAAGCACAGTTGAGCAATTAAAAGATCCAGAGTCTTATTTTAGGGTAACTGTATTTTAGCCAATGACAAATACTTTATCTACTCAGCTTCATCATCACTTCCAAGATATGAAGTCCTTGATAGGTTATTCAATTTAATTGGTTAAGTAATTCAAACCAAATTTTATATGTAAGCAAATAAGAAAGAGATACCTGACAAGGCAGCTGATTTTTTCCAGAGGATGCATCATCAACATTTCCATCCCTGTTATCTTTAGCTAATGCCTCGTTTAAAGAGGAACTTGTAAATCACAGTTCAATTTCATTGAGTTTTCCTGATATAACATGCATCATGTACTTAATGGTTTGTATGACTGTAGCTGAAGCTGAATGCTCATTCTCAAAACTGAAATTAATATAAAAAACTATTTGCAAAATAGTATGGGACAGAAAGGGCTTGCCAGTTTAGCTTTGCTGTCAACTGAGAATAATTCAAACCCCCAAAATTAACCTTAATAAAATTATTACCGAGTTTGCTTCCTTAACAGTTAAAAAACAGAGAGTGCTCTAATTTAAATGTAAAAATAAAGTATACCAAATAATTTGCTAGTACACATTTTCACCCTAATTATATTGCATATGCATCCTATTACATTCTGTATGACATCAAATAACTTCGGAAATCATATTCTTTTTGACTTAACAGGATTAGACAGAAATTAAAAATAAAAATAAATAACACATAACAGGTATTAATTTAGAAGTCAAACAACAAAAATCAGCATTATATTTTCAAATTTTCACAGGAGTAGTTTTGATTGTTTTTACCGAACCACCATCCTCAGCTGCAAAAGCACAAATGAACGAGATAAGATATAATGATTAGATCTAATCCTCTAGTCCTGTGAAAATTTGAAAATATAATGCTGATTTTTGTTGTTTGACTTCTAAATTAATATTTGTTCGGCGTGTTATTGTATCTTAACACATAACAGGATTAGACAGACAGAAATAAAAATAAATAGCAAATAAAAAACAATAGCACACATTAATGCAGAGGCATATCTACATAAAAAGGCACCTGTGGCAAGAATTTAAATTGTGCTCCATTCAAAATGTTTAAAATTATGTTTATTTCTTTTTTGATTTGGTTTCAGGGAGAAAATGGAGATCTCTGGCTGCAGCGTCCATGGCAGTCATATCCGAGATATGCCATTGCACCAATGATATATTTATCAAACAGTTTTTCATTCAATTAAAGTGTACAAAGGTACTTTAATTATTAAGAAAATTATCAGCTATAAATAGGAAAAAAATTGGTTAGGGTTGGGAAAACAACAAAGGAGGCTCATCATCATCTGTTGCCCTGAGGCCTCTAAGTTTCTAGTTACAGCCCTGAGAACAAAATTTTTTTGAGTTTTGCTTTTCAGCTATATAAAACAATAATTCAATACGTTGTCATAACGAGCCAACAGAAAGGGAATTGTGTTCCATCAAGCCAATCCTACACCATATGAATTTCAGATTTAGATTATTTCAAAACAGCCTTGATGGTAAAAACTTCCCTTTCTGAGAGACTTGAAAATTCACATGGATAGTTCTTTAACCAGAAACATCGAAACTTCTGTGAGTGTGGGATCATGCAGCTACCAGAGAGATGGAGAGAGATCATCAAACAGAACACCATATACTATTTGATTAAATGTAATTTTTAATAAGCAATATTTTTCTTCAAGTTGTGTCAAAAAATAGGATGAACTTTTATATTAGCTAAATATATATATATAAGTAGAGAGAGAAAGAGAGATACATATCATATGTACTTTATCTGTATTACTATTATCAGAATTCAGGACAAATTACAAGTTATGTACACAGAAATTTATTAAAAAATTGTAATATGAAGCTTTAGCAAAAGGTTTGGTAAAATACTGAAAAGAAATATGATCAAAAGTCAGTGAGGTACTTAGCGAGATTTTATTCACATGCATCATTTTTCTTAGGTAAGGGGGGAAAAAGAGTTTGACATCCATAGCCTATCAGAAGCTCTGTTTATCACATAAATAAATAAATATATAAAATTAATACTTACTTAACATGTCAGTTAAATCAACATTTACACGTATTAATTCAGTTAATTCAGTGTTCAGGGGAGCATCTTCCTCAGTTACACAACTACTTTCAATCCAATCTGTCAAATATGGAGATATTTTCTCAGGAGGAGATAACACACATCCTGTTCCAAAATGATACGTCCTTTCAATGTTATTATTTACAAAATCACTTTCAGTCTTTCCAAAGTCTTGATAAAATAAGTCTCCAAGTGAAGTGAGTTGAAAAGCAGTAAAAGCACATTTTTGATGGTTAGGTACAGAACACAATCCAGTGAGAGGATATCTAAATCGTCTGGCTACCTTATCGTCTATATTAATGAAATGAAGTTTTAGTGAATTGATACAATCAGATGGAGATGACAAAAGGAATGGTGGGCCAAGTGACACTGGCTGAACTTCTGACAGAGAAGACTTGAGAAAGAATGCCATCATCTCTCTTTCTTTTTGTGTTCCCAGAAGAATTACGGCATCAGAAGAAGTTGCTGTTGTTTGGTAAGTAGAAATATCACAGTAAATAGGATAATCTTTAAGCATATGATTCCAAAACATCACCTTTAAAATAATCAAAAACAAATGATTACTCAGAGATATATTTCAAGCATAAAGCATGCTTACAATCAGCAATACAAATTACAATACAATCGGCTTAATTTAGGCCAAATCATTAACACAAAGCATAAAATTAGTTGTAGTTTGGATACACTTTTAATCAATATTATAAAAAACAGTAAAATCTGTTCATGCATGCATTGGGTATAATGTTTTTATTCCCATAGAGAAGACAGCTATGTCAGTTCACTAAACCTCCTTATGCCTAATTTTACACTGCTGATGGTTACTTGTGTAACTTAATGGCAGAAAGGGTAGTACAGAGATTCACAAAAATTCTGGTACCAATGGCAGCAGTCAGAAATTCTTAATACTGACTCAGACAAGAATAGCATCTGATTATTGACTGCAAAAATTTTATCTGGACACTTCTGAAATGATGACTAAAATTTAATATTCTGGTAACTGTGAAGCTTATTTGCAGAAGTTGGGGGATACTGTTAGCATATTGATAAATTAAACTTTCACAAACTCGGGCATTTTCAAACAAGAAAAAGAAAATGCACAATTAACAAGACACAGTGGAACCTCAAGATATGAGGAAAGTATGAGCAAAAAATTTGTCTCTAAATACGAGCATTGACTCGAATAACGAGCAGTGAGCCAGGCTGTTGTTATGCGTGGCGCCATTTCCCAATCTGTCACAACTCTGGGATTCCCCTAGTCAGATCATTCAGTGTTCTTTGATCTAATGTTTGTGTGCTTGTGAATTAATTGATTTTACATTTAACGTGAAAATAATGATTTCATGATGCCTCCCAAGAAGACTGTTGCCTCAGACAGTGAGGCAAAGAAAAAGAAGGAAGCCATGGCTGTTGAAATTAAGAAAGAAATCATAGATAAACATAAGCGAGGTGTAGGAGCGATGGAATTAGCGAGGACCTTCGGCCATTTCACATCGACGACCTGCACTATTCTGAAGAACAAGGAAGAAATTAAGAAATTTGATGTGGCCAAAGTAGTTACCATTACTTCCAAGCACAGTTCAAAACTCCTAGAAGATGTTGAGAAGCTGTTGTTGGTGTGGATTAACGAGAAGCAGTTAAAAGGCAATTTGGTGTCAGAAGCTATCATTTGTGCGAAGAATCTGTACCCGGATTTTCTCCGAAAACACCAGGCATGTCGACTAAAGATGAGATGACATTTAAGGCAAGTCGAAGATGGTTCAAAAAATTTAAAAAGAGAACCGGTGTTCATAGTATTGTGCGACATGGAGAGCGAGCTCTAATACAGCTGCTCCTGATATATTTCAGCCAGAGTTCCTACAATATACTACTAGTGAGGGCTGTCTTCCCTAGCAAGTGTTTGTGATGAAACAGGTCATTTTTGGACAAAAGTGCTTAAAAGGACCTACATCATGCAAGAGGAGAAATCTTTGCCCGATCACAAGCCAATGAAAGATAGGCTTACCCTCTTGTTTTGCATCAATGCAAATGAAGATTGTAAAATCCAGCCATGCTCGTCTACCAGTGAGAAAATCCACAAGTCTTCAAGACAGGGAAGGTGCAGAAAAACCAACTGAATGTGATGTGCCTGGCCAACAGCAAAGCCTGGGTAACACGGCAATTTTTCATCAAGTGGGTCAATTAAGTTTTTGGTCCCTCAATGAAGAAATACAAGCCATGCTTGTATCCAGTGAGAAAATCCACAGGTCTTCAAGACAGGGAAGGTGCAGAAAAATCAACTGAATGTGATATGGCGGGACAACAGCAAAGCCTGGGTAACACAGCAGTTTTTCATCAAGTGGGTCAATGTTTTTGGTCCCTCAGTGAAGAAATACCTCCAAGAGGATAAGTTGCCACTCAAGGCTTTAATTGTCCTTGATAATGCTCCTGCACATTCTCCAGGGCTTGAAGATGATTTGTTAGAGGAATTTTAGTTCACAAAATTCAAGTTTCTTCCTCCACCACTCTATTTCTCCAGCCTATGGATCAGCAAGTTATTTCCAAATTTAAGAAGCTGTACACGTAGACCTGAAAGTGACTGCAAATAAAAGCCTGACCCTCTGAGAATTTTGGAAGGATAACTTCTACATCCTAAACTGTTTAAACCTCATTGATAAGGCTTGGGATGAAGTCTCAGTGAGGACCCTGAATTCAGCATGGAAAAAACTGTGGCCTTAAGAGTATTCCTGACTTAGGTTTCATTTCTCAACCTGTGTGCATCACAGTGCAAGTCAAAGAAATTATATCTCTGGGGAAAAGTATGGGTTTGGATGTGGATGGAGCTGATCTGGATGAGTTAGTGGAGGAGTATAGTGAAGAACTTATAACGGATGAACTTAAAGAACTTCACAAGGAGCAGCAGCAAGAGGTGATAGAAGAGCTGTCATTAGGGGAGGAGAGAAGAGGAGATGAGGTTCTCTCTTACAATAAGATTAAAGAAGTTTTGGCAAAGGGAGAAGAAGTGAAAACTTACTTTGAAGAAAATCAGTTTTATAAAGCAGTGTGTGGGCACACCACGAACTTGTGTAATGACAATGTAGTGCCACATTTTACAGGCATGTTAAAAAGGGGATAGAAGCAAAAGTTATTAGATAAGTTTTTTGGTATAGCAACATGCAAGTAAAAGGAAGTTAAGGAATTCTGACCCAGAACCTGATGTAAGAAATTTTATCCATATATATACTTTAATCGCCAGTAGAGGGCATAAATTCTTCATGATGTATATTTCTCGTTCTTGGATCTGGCAGCGCCAGTTGAATACACTAGTGTGCAAAAATTAAGGACGAAGTCGAAAAATTAGCATATCAGCTGAACGAAGAGGCAGAGCGGACAGAAAGACCAATCAAGAGATTAAGTAAGGTGATGTACGGTAGCACATGCGCAGATATGCAGGTAGACGTAATGGGGGAGTGTCTGAGTAGTATAAAGCATGTTGTCGGTGTAAGATCAGTATTTCTGGCAAAGAGATTGCACGCCGTATAGCAGTTAAAATCACACCGAGTTGCTGCCTCAGCAAGAAATGGCGAATAATCAATCTGTTAGACGACATCTGGATGCTTTTACCCGAGGTCGAATCATTGGGAAGTTGGACGAAGGCCGCAGTGTGACAAGTGTGGCTGCAGAGTTCGGAATTGCTCACAGCATCGTTTCACGACTTTGGAGACCATTTCAAATTACAGGAACAGCTATCCGGGGGTTTAGTAGTGGTCGTCCACGAGGAACCACACCCGCAGATGACCGGTATATTGCCTTACAGGCCAGAAGAAACAGGCGGCAGACAGCGGGAGAAATCGCTAGACACACGACACAGGCGACTGGACGACCGATATCGCGTTTTACCGTGGCCAGAAGACTGCACGGTGATGTCTGTTTGCACGACGCCCTGTACGGTGTGTACCTCTAACGCCTGACCAACGGAGAAGGAGTTCTCTGTGGTGGCGGGAACACCGGAATTGGATAGACAATGAATGGGGATGAGTACTCTTTACAGATGAGAGCAGATTTAGTCTGAGTTGCAATTCTAGACACATACACATCTGGACAGAGCGGGGAACATGCAATAACCCCTTCAACATCATCAAAAGGGACTGTTTTGGAGGTCGCGGAGTTCTCGTTCGAGCAGACATAATGCTTGGTAGCCGGACCGACCTTCATATCTCCCAAGGAGGTTCGTCACCTGTGACTGCTATTGTAACGAGGTTCTTCTTCCTTACATGCGTCTTTTCACAAGGGCTATGGGTAATCAGTTCCTCTTCATGGACGACAACGCTCCACCTCATCGCACAGTTACTGTCGAAGAGCTGTTGGAGAGTGAAGATATTGAACACATGGATTGGTCGGCAAGGTCTCTGGATCTAAATCCTGTCAAGCATGTACGGAACTTACTAGGGAGACCCGTGGCAGCACCTAATTTATCGCCAGTAACGATTCCGAAACTGCGATTGGTGCTACAAGAGGAACGAGCAGTAGTGTCTCAACAGCTCATTAACAACCACATATCCAGCATGCACAAATGATGTGAAACCTGCCTAGCAGTCAGGGGAGATCATATCCCCTATTAAAGACCGGATGTTTCTTGCAGGACACCCATCGCAGGGATGTTTCGGCCTTCAGTCGCATTGCGCTCCATGCTACTTTTTCAATAAAGCTTCTTTTTATTCCTCTGATTTCTCTTTTAGTAAGTGTTGCTTACATTACTCATGTCCTTATGTATTGGGGATCTTACGGTATTAAATGTGTTGATTTGGAAAGCTTTTGTACAAAGTTATATTGAAAAAACTGTCTCGTCCTTAATTTTTGCACACCAGTGTACATGTTGCAACTGAATAAACTTGAAGATTTGAAACCTAAGTTGTATGCTCTTTGCTTTTTGGATTGCGCTGTGATTTTAATTGAATAATGCGTCTTGATACAGGATAACATGAAATCTTGTGTGTGATACTATTATATTTTACACCTGCTTCCAGAAGAGTAAAATTCCCAATAATTCCTTCCTGAATCAGAGGGGAAATTTGAATCCTCACAGTAACCTGTTTCGTCTTCCCCACATCCCATATGATTGAGGCGACCTATATTGGTCATAAGGTCTTCATTGAAAAGGCGGATGGGGTCATCCTCCAATTAAATTCTCACATCCTTATCGCCATTCAGGACTCTTCATAAAGGTAAACTACGGTTATATTATTTATTAGAAAAACGAGGTTAATGCTGGAACAAATTAAACTCGTATCTCGAGGTTTCAGTGTAATGAGCTTGAATCTACTGAGTTAGTTGAATAATATGGTGCTGTTCCAAAATAAGTAAATTATATATATATATATATATATGTATAAATATATATTTTTTTAATTTCTAAAATGTGATTTTTATTTTTAAATCATGTTGAACTTCTTCATGATCTGACCTCTAAACTTGAGCAGAAAAACAGTAGCTAAAAATTCCTGGCTTACACATGAAAATAATTATGATTCATACATTGAAATTCTTTGACAAATGCAAAATCATACATTCTATGCAAAATCATTATTTCACAACTGAAGACAGATTGGACAAAACTAATACGAAAAATCAATGGTGTAATGCAGATCACACTTTTTTTTAAGGCATTACCTACTGCTGATTAGACAATGATTTAAAATGTTAAACTAAATACAGCAATATTAAAGACATTTAATCCTTATCTTTATTTTATTTTACTGATAGTTTTGCTGAGTGTGCACTTAAAATATAAAACAGTTAATTGAATAGCATAAATTAAAAGAAAAAAATCTATTCTGCATTATATATCATGTTTAAAAGTGAAGTAAGACATGTCCTTGATTTAAGGATACCCTCAATTTGACAGTAATTTTCATTACTTCCTTGACAATTGCTAAACTGGGTTTGACAGTATTTTTTCATAGCCATTAAGGAACAGCTTACCATACTTACAGCAAATTTACAAAATGTATTGAAAGAAATATTTTAATTGAGAATTTTTATATTATGTTAAAAACATATTTGATAATCCATATAAATGTACATTTTCCTGCTTTTAACTACAAAGTGGAATACGGAACAACGAAGTTAAAATTTTTAATCGTACAAAATGAGATTTAATATAAAATTTACTACTGCCATTGCATTCTCAATAGTTATTCAACTTGCGTTGTACTTTATCCAACTTTGAGTGGGTATAAGGGACATAAAAGAGGAAAAAAAAATGTCTTCTGTTAAATTCTGCATAAAAAAAAAACTTTAAAATATTTATTAAAATAATGCTTAAAATGCACTGGTAGTATAAATGATTCATTGAATTTAATATGTTGTATTTTTAAAAGCATTAAATACATACACACACACTATTAACTGACACATGGAATAACTGGAAACTCATGAAATTTTCCTTCATGTTCAACACACAACTCATATCCAAGTGGTATTCTAGTTTGGTCCACATCATTTTAATCTTCTATTAATAATTATCAACTGGTGTTTTCCTGGGATATATCAGTGTTGGTAGCAGCAAAGCTATGAAATAAAAACACAGTCCTTAATGTATGCTTAAAAGTCACATGGCATTAGATCAGCAGATCTAGGGGGCCATACTACAAAAAATATGGATCAATTTAACTACAATTTGAACATATATTATCTGATCAATAAGGTATAATTAGAATATATGTAGCATGTGTGAATTTCCAGTTTTTTGTTATGTATCAATTGTCATTTATCTGTAATACTTTTAAAAATAACACTGTTTTGAAATCCAATGAATCATTTACAGTAGCTCATTTTTATAAGTACAGTAGAGTCTGCCAAACAGAGCAAATATTACATACAGTACATATAATTATTATTTATGTATATGTCTTTCCTGTTCTATTCAAAGATTTGAATTTTCTTTTTCTGTTGTTATTGTTTGCAAATGCTCACTTGTCTAACTTCTAGTCAGCCCAAGCCCATGAAATTCCTTGTGGCAAGAAGTGCAAGTTTATACCTGTCGCTGGCAACAGCCTCGAGCACCTTACAGCTGACAAGTTCTGCCCTCAATTTTGAAGAAGAGCATCCTAGGGTGGATGAGTTTGATGGTCTTTCCCTACAACCAACCTCTCGAGAGGTCTTTCAGCTTGTCACATATTTAGAGTGCCTCCATCCTGCATGGATACTATACATTTACAAACATACATGCCATACATGCCTCCTCCAGTATTCAAACCCGGGCCCTTCGGCATAGCAGTCAGCAACGCTAACCACCGTACCGGTTGGCCACCTCTTTTTTTGTAACTTTTGCCGTTTACACATTGTGCCATTAATTCTTGAAACTGCCTGACAAATTTCAAGACATTTTGTAATACTTGGCAATGCTGTTTGCTTCTTTTGAGGATACGAAGAAAGTCAGGTGGCGGCTGGCTGCTGGGTCACATTTCTTTCTATTGTTGCAAAACGTTAGGAGACTTGTCTGACGTTTTGTGACTGTATCCTATTGCAAACTAAACTAACACCAGTTCATTGCAAGTATCATTCCTCAGTTCCCATCCAGGCATTTGGGGGAACTTGTGATAATCTGTGAAGTGAAAATATCATTCGAAAAGGAAACAAAACAAACTAACATGACAAGGGAAATGAAACTACATGCCTTAAAGAGACTGGGCAAAGGGAAAAGAGTAAACAAAATTACCATGGATTTAGTTGTTGAACAAACTACTTTAATACGGTGAAAAAGCAAGAGGTCTGAAATCGAGTCTTGGTGTGCGAAAAAAGCATGTACGGATAGTTTAGAGGAAAGAAAGAGCATGAAAGATGGTGAATATGAAAAAGTAATGCTTTATTTGTGGTTCAGGCAGCAAAGGGAACAGATTTTTTTATGATGAATTTTAAAAAACAGAGCCTGGATTTACTGCTAGTGCTGGCTGGCTCGACAAATGGAAAAAGCGGTATGGCATCAGGCAGTTAAACGCTTGTGAAGAAAAGCTATCTGCTAACTTGGAAAATGCTGCAAATCATAATCATATATTATTTGTCTCTAGAATCATAATATTCGATTTCTAGAGTTTTTTAGTTAAAACATTATAAATATAATACGTGCACATTCAAAGGGTTAAATATTAAGAGTTCTGAAAAACCCACCCCTTATTCCGTAAAACTCGATTTTTCGGAAACTCGGCAGTCTCTCAAGTCCACATTACGTCGAGTTTGCATGACTCTACTGCATAAGAAAGTTTTAAAGATTCAGTCCAAGTTATTTTACATACACTAAGTAAAATTCCAAGCTATAATCACTTCTAAAATTTAATGCTTTTTTAAAAAATTAAAAAGGGGGAAAATACTTTAATATAAAGAACAATTAAAAGTTTTTTAGTTTTCACCAGTACTTCTAATTTCAAAACTAATATCATTATAACATTTAGCATGCAAATTGTACAATTTTCTTTTAATGTTCCTAAGTGATGCTTACTTTGAGTTTGAAGAAACTAAAGTTGATAATTTATATTATACACAAATAAATTTCATCCGAACAAACTTACTGGCTTATTTGGGTACCTTTCATCAATCACAAATAAATGATCATTTGAAGTTATCACATGCTGGAAAGAATTCATTTTCAGTTCTTTAGTAAGGAGAAGCTTTTCATTGATGAAACAAGAAGAATGACTAGATGAAAATATCTCTGCAGAAACAGATTTCTGAAATGAAAAATCAACTCCTGAAGCACAAAAGTTCTATATAGCAAAAATTAAAAATAAATTAAAAAAAAAAAGCTTTCAATACTTTATTTGTATTTATACTTGAATACAGATACCATACTTCTTAAATTACTCTAAGTAATATTCTCAAAATATGAAATTTCATTAAAAAAAAAAAGGGGGCGGGCTTTTGATTTGAAACAGATGTCTACACTCATAAATGATAAATGGCTAGGCAGTCCAACACAAGTTGTTGTAATTAATGCTATTATTCAAATTAACTTTAGACAACTTTCATAAGTGAACTTAGTTGTGTTGTTTATTTATGCTCACTTGTCTGATGTAGCCAGCCCAAGTCCACGAAATTCCTCGTGGCAAGGAGCACTAGATCACACCTGTTGTTGGCAACAACCTTGAGCACCTAATAGGTGACAGTGTGATTTGGCTCAGTTCTGCCCCCAATTTTGATGCTGAGGGTCTTCCACCAATCTCCCCTTCTGACAAACCAGACAAGAGGACTTTCTGCTCGCCGCATATTTAGAGTGCCACCATGCCGCACCGACACGATACATTTACAAACATCCATGCCTTCTGCGGGATTCGAACCCCGGCCCTTTGGCATGGCAGTCAGCCACGCTAACCACTATACCAGTTGGGTGGCCAAGTGAATTTTAAATACATTAATAAATAAAATTTAAAACTAGGATATTGATATAAAAATTGTTGTTTAATATTATTAGCCCAAAAACATATGATAGTTTTCCTGCTTTTGGTTTATACTCTATTTGTTATTAAATATAATATAGGAGGGAAAAAAAAGAATTCATACCTCACATCGTAAGTCAAAAGAATGCAGCCTTTTTTCATTGAGACATAAAACGGATTTTGGATGTGATCCAAAACTGCAACTCCACAAATCAGTCTCCAAAACATCTTTCTGAAATGATGTATTTGAATCCCAAAGTGTTTGTCTTAGAAGAGAAAAATTGTAATTAAAGCACATCAACATTAGAAATTGGAACAGTTATTCATGAGTAAATCAAATATAAAAAAAAATTAACTTCATGAACATTTTAACAGGATAAATACATATAATTTATTACTAAACTGACCAAAAATCCCATTTTAGAAGGGACTGCAAAATTTAATTACCACCTGCTAATACGTGTCCTGTTGCTTGAATAAAAATCATAGTTTTAATTCATTTTCTAAATACTTTAAAATATGCAAAAATGTTGATCGTAGTCTGCAAACATCTTTGTGTCACTAGTACTAACCATGCCCCCACAGATATACTCTTTGAAATCAACATATACTGCTGCATGCCATTTACATTTTATACTTTCCATCATTTAGCAGCCACTAAATAAATAAAAATATAAATGAAGCATAAAATACTGTTAAAATTCAAACCACAAATTTTCTAATGTCAGCTGGACGACTACTAGTTACATCGTGCGAGCATACATGGAAGAATATGATACATCCTTTCGTTCTCTCCTTTAAGGGTT
>KK122572.1:383563-411073 GCA_000611955.2 Stegodyphus mimosarum | reverse complement strand
ATTTATATTCTTAAAATATCTTTACATAGAAATTTAAGCAAGGGGGAAAAAATGAAAGTTCAAATTGTGAAGAATTTTCAGTAGGCCATGGGTTGAAGTTCCTCCAGTATTAACAATAAAAAATAAGGTAGCCTTAATAATTCAGTTACCTACAAACAGCCTAAGAAATCTCTAATTTTAGATTTCTCATCATAGTTACAAATTTAATAAGAAAAGCTTTTATTTTATAAAGTTATGGTTCAAAAATTTAAATAAAGATTTCAACTTTTTTACTGAGAAATTCATTTCTGCACATCTAATCTGCATAACCTGCACATCTAATTTAGCCGGTTACAGCCAAAAACATCACGGATGAAAACAACACAGGGTGAAAACTTTGTGTGAGGAACGAAAGCAAAGAGAAAACATTGCAGTTCTAAAACATGTGGTCGAAAATAAAGTGGTTAAAAAACTTTACAGTTAAAAAAACATCATTGTCAAAAATATCATGGTAAAAGACACAAATTATCGCATGATCATAACATCACACACATGCGTTTTTTAAATTCTATACTGACATATTATGTAACTGACTTTCATCATAACTAACAAATTGACATCCAAAAAATTGATTGCAAGTTATACATGAAAATGTTAATGACACTTTAAGAATAAACAGAAGCAAAACAAAATATAATTTTCATTAAAACAATATCAGATTAACAAATGTGAAAAAAAAATTGAAAATTAACTAAGCAAATTTTTTAGAGGTAACCTCATGCAGTCTACCTTCTTTCTTCTAAGCATTTTTATACTGCATTCTTCCTTATTTTTTCAGCAAAAGTTCATTAGTTCATTCAAGAATATGAAATATAGAATTAAAAGAATCCCTATTTCTTTCTTGCGCTCCCAAATTATTATGTGAACAAGCATTTACAACTTTTAAAACCTGAAAACGCACATGTGCGATGTTATTGTCACATAATGATTTCTAGGTACTTTATGTTTTACCATGATATTTTCAACAATGATGTTTTAAAACTACGAAGTTTTTGAACTGCTTTATTGTTGACCACAATATTTTGTATCACAACGTTTTAGAGCTGCAATGTTTTCTCTTTGCTTTCTTTTCTCCCGTGATGTTTTGTACCATGACATTTTCGCCTTGCATTGTTTTCTCCACGATGTTTTCATCCGCAATGTTTTCGCCGGACACCAATCTAGCCACTGTGCAGCCTGGAAGTCCAACAAAAATACATAATCTATAATACACCTCTCAAAAAATGAATTAAAATTTTTAATTTTACTTATTTCTTCCAAACATGAGTATTATCAAACATAATAAGCAAGTCACAAAAATAAATAAAACCACATTTAAAGGTGATTATAATGAGCTATTTTCTATAATTAAGGTTTTAATACGTACGGCAAGTATTCTTCTAATCACACACCAAAATATCAGATCTTAGGCCAAATAATGAAATGGCCAACCAAAACAAATTGAATAGATCAAATGGAGTTGATTCTTTCTGCTGCACTTGAAACCAGAGTTGCTTTTGCATGGCTAATTTTTGTCTTCTTTTCCTTTCTAGATTCTTCTTCGCTAACTGCTTGGATAATTTTGTCATTTAAAAATTCATTTTGAGATTGTTTACAGCATTTAAACAGTTCTAGACATTTCCTTCAATGAGCCTATTACAGTCAAGAAGTTCTCCATAAATCAGTGAGCAATAAAAAATTCTCATTCACTTCAGGTGCTTCTGCAGATTATCATTTTTTTTTTTTTTTTTTTTTTTAAATTGCTTATGTTTGGCCGTGCATCATGATACTGGTTTCTCCAAGATTTGATAAACGTATGTAATAAAAATTCTGTAGATGCTTGATGATTTTTTACTGCACTAGAGAATAACACAGCTGAGTAAATTCCTAAGACGTATAACAGAGAAGAAACAACTTGCAGACATGGCGTGGATAAGACACAATTTTATTCCTTGATAACTAGTTCTAATGACACATATTCCTGTTTACATTTTGGATGCGATAAGCCCTCCCACAGTTTAATATAATGGATCACATCTTGAGACAAGGGATGAAGGAATATGCTGTGCAATATACATTAGCACAGTGAAAGAAAGGCAGGAAAAGTGTGAGTGCATTTCAGCAAAGGCATAATTATAGATTCCTTTGTTTAAATTCTGTACTGCAAATGGACAAAAAAATATCCGCAATGCTACTCTTACATAATGGCATGATGCGAATTAATTTTCAGATGACGCACTTTATATTCTAAGAAGGGACTGTAACTAAATTAAAATAAGGAATTAAAAGGACGATTGGTACATTAAAGTTAGTTGTTTTCTTTCATATATCACATTTCAGCTTTCATTACATAAATGCTACCCTTAATACTGAACTGTTTTAACAGCAGTAATAAATCAAGTGTTAGTCTCCAGTTTGCAGAAGATTTCTAAAATGAATTTGTGCCTATAGCATCTCTTAATGCATTCAGTAACCTTCTGTTCCATATGTTGCAACAGGCTTGTAACATTAGGAGGAAGAAACCAAACGATTTTTTGTTCTGTGCTGGAAGTGATAACATGTTTTATGTTTATATTCTTAAAGATATGAGACTTTTTTGGGGGGCGGGGAGTCTTCCCATTATACCCCTCTCCCCTTCAAAAAAAAATTTATCTTATGCGTTCCTCTAGTGCTAGAAACAAACAGCAATTATTATTCTTTGATTGATTTGAAACTAGGATAGGATCTGCTGATAATATTTTCTGAAAGAATGATAAGACAGTACCTTAAAATGAATTTCACAGCACTTTTATCCACAATGCAACTATCCATTATTTTCTAAATGACCCTTTTCACTGAAAAATCTTCACCATTTTTAATCTTTGCATGTAGCCTTCTCTTCCAAAATTGAGAAATTTTTTACAAAACTCAGCCTTCTGGCAAAATTCAAATTCTTTTTAAAAACCGAACCCTCCAATATTCTTGGTGAAACTAGAACTATAAAGTGATACCAAGCAACTCATTTATTGGTATTTTTTTAAGCCCCTAAGATATTGAAACTCTTTTCTTTGATGAAATATATGTACTATTAATCTTGAATGAATTTACAATTCTGAAGCAAGTGATTCATAATACTATTTTCTTACACAATAGCCATCATAGATACATTTGCTTTGCCTTTGCTTATACATTTTAGATCTCTTAATTTATGTCCCATCATTTTTCACATGAATATGTCAGAAAACAATTATTTTCACATATTGAATGTCAATAATTGAGTAGATATATCCATCTGACACTACTTACACAAAATAGGAGCCACTAGCAGCCGAATGGTAAAGTCGCTGAACACTGGTAGTTCAGTCCGAAGTTTGAATCCTGCGAATGGGCTGGCTGCATATTCATTTTTGTGGTTTTCCCCATGTGTATATGAGCCAGTTTCCCTTAGAAAGTCCTCCACGAAGGCATATCTTCCCTTCGGTAGATAACCCTAGAGACTTTCCCATAATCACATAAACCAAACTAATACACAAAATAGTAATAATGTTTGAACAACACTATGTTCGTTGTCTTAATAAACTGAGAACTTGATTAAAAAAAAATAGACATTAGAGACATGCATATTACAACACAGTCCTATGAAATACTTCCTCAGACATGAAGAGCCAATTAAACTGATGTTTGGTACGGCTGGTCAACAAGATTCCTACTATAATATCCATTAGTGATTATTAAAAAAAATATTATCAACATTGCTATTAAAATTAAAAGAAATCATATCTTACTGGACACAAGACTTGCTCAGGAATTTCATTTGCTAGCTGTACAATATATTCTGGTATCAGAATTTTTTCAAACTGACCTAAACTGGACATTTTCTTAATCTTTTTATACAAAGAGAGAATTTCATTTTTATACCTTTCTTTGCCTCTCTGAAACAAAAGTATAATTTATAAATTTTTACAATGATACTAAGAAAATTTTTTCTATAAATTAAACAATAAATAGAAAGCGTACTTTTGTATTTTCCCATCAACCATGAAAGTTGGGAAAGTTAGCAGAGATCTCGCCAAACTGGTAGTAATCATTCCACTGAAAATTTGAATGAAGGAACTACTCTTTACTCAGTCAGAAAATCAAGAGCTTCAAGCTATACAAGTTATGGATATAGTATACATGCACTTGTGCTAATTATTCATGTAGAAGTATAGAAGGAACAGATTGCTATTTATTTAGTTAAATAATCAACAGATAAACCGATTTCGTTATTAACTGAGTTTACATAAAACCAACGCAAAGAAGCTTAAGAGAGTTATATGATGTCAAAGTTACTCATTACTGATGCTAAATCACATTGTCTGGTGAGTTTTTTTTTTTCCAAACAAAGGTTGACAGGAAAATATGTAAGCATCACAGAAAGTCATCAATAATAAATCACATAAAATTTTTTCAAGACATAACGTTTTTACTATATTAATTATCAATAAAGCTATCTTAATAATAAATCTGAAAGAGAACTATTATAGCTTATATATGCTGATCATCAAAATTAAAGGATAATGACAGAAATAAAATGTAACTCATACTTAATGAAAAAAATTATTAATAGAAATTTATAATGTTTGGTATTTGACTATTCAAAAAATATTGAAATTAAAACCATATTTATGGAACTTGGAAAATCATGGAAAATTAAGTTAATTCTTGTGGAAATAATATTTCTTTCATATGGGGTATAGTCACCTTGGACAGATATGCGTACCTCACGTCTTGATTTCACAGACTTCAAAGTGCTGATCGAGTCTTCTAGAATTGCATGTCACTCTTCTAAAAGTGCACTTTTCAGCTCCTACAGGTCTGAGGAGGAATTTAGTGCACTGAAATTTAGCACACTAAAGCATCCCACACATGCTCAATTGGTTCGAATCAGGTGAGTAAGGTAGCCAATCGATTCAAGTGATATCTTCTATTTGCAAGGATTTTGATACTATATGTGCTCGAGGCTGAACATTGTCATCCATTACCTAAAACTCTGGGCCAACAGCACCCCTAAATGGTCTAACTTGGGGTTCCAATACCTTGCCCATATATTTCTAAACAGTTCCAAAATCTCCTTGAAAGATATGCAGCTCAGTACAGCTATCTGTCATGATTCCTTCCCAAACAATTGTCTTGGGATATTTCACAGACAAGGGAAGGAAGATTGCATTTTCTTGTTCTCCCCAGATCAAACAAGTCTTGAATCACTGTTCAGACTACATCTGGATTTATCAGTAAACAATACTCAAGCCCAGTCATCTTGCCTCCATTGAACATGATGATAACACCAGTTTAAATGGATCCCTCTGCAAGCTGGAGTGAGTAGGACACAAACCATTGGTTTGCTTACATACAGTCCAACCTCATTAAACCTTTGTACAGCAATAGAACGGCTAATTTGAGTTTCTGTGGCGGCCTGAAGGTTTGACGACTGCATTAATACTTAAGTATTGATATAAACTATATATGCTTAAATCTGGACATATAATTTTGAATCCAGATAATTTATTTTTAGAAATGACAATACTGATGCAAATTTTAATGCATTTTATAGACTGTATTGAAAATGTTTTTTTTTCTCAGACAGCAAATAAAATATTGCCTTATCCTACATGACTGTTTACATCATGAATGTGATTTGCTTATTTATGCCATTGATTCTATAATATTGAAAATTTTAAATTACTTTCCCATCTGTTACATTCATGCCAAACACCTAAAAAATGTCTGTGAACTCATAGAACTTTGATATAAGCACTTGCTAAGAAACTACAATCAGTTTGACGACAGGGCAAAATTTTATTGCAATCAAGAATGAGTTTTTTTTTAATAACTTAGTATAGAAAGAGAGGGTAGAATTTTTAAATGCTGTAAAATTTGCTTTCTGGAATTATTATTAGTCTTACCTAGCTTCATTTATCTACTAAACATTACAACAGAAATTAATTTGTGCATGATAATAGAGTAGTATAAATGAAACACATTTTTAAAGAGTTACCATATATAAGTATTTTGTATTGATGAAGTTGTTCATAAAAATTCAAATTTACTGGGCTAAAGAGAATCTAATATCCTGTAACACTAATAAACTTTTTAATAAACTTAAATAATAATTTACTATTATTAAGCTTACTAATAAACTTAATTTTATTTTTAGTTTTGAATTAAGGCAAATTATTAGGCCTTTTCAAGTTATGTTCTTCTGTTTTACATAAGACATCCATTCTAGAAATTAAATTTAATAACCTTCAGTACATGAAAACAATCTGCTTTAGAAGAGATACTTATTCAAGGGAAACATGATCATATTCATCAAAATAATTTTAAAATATAAAATAAAATGTGATTTGAAAATTTTCAATAAATTCTAGCAATATACAATAAATAGCAAAAAGGCAACATATGATACACAAAACAGAACGCAAATCAACTTACTGAATTTACACTTTTTCTTAAAGAATCTAACTTGATACAGAACTTTTCAATACTAGCTTTTTTTTCTCTGATAGGTTCCAAACAAGGGTCATACAATGTCTCAACTACACAATGAAAAAGAAAATATAAAACTCTTTCCATAATAAAGCAATTAATATTTCAGTTACACTAAGTTTCAAAATTATTATCTTTTCTCAAACTTCTTAGGTAACCAAACTTGGTCACAAAATGACTGAAACTTAAATTAGTAGGAAAACTAAATTTGGTTTTAAATATTTTAATCTTAGAATATTTTTTACGAACAAATTATATTAAAAAAGAAGAAGATGAAGGAGGAGGAGATAGAAGATGAAGAAGAAGTAGTAGTAGTACAACAACAACAATAACATTGTTGAATAGTAGTGCTACTACAGCAACTACAACAATAACAATAAAAAAAAAAATCTGAAAGGATTCAGATTTTAGATTACGTCCAAAGGGATCTTGCTTAATAATATAATAACTTGCCGAACTAAACAAACATTAAACTAAACCCAATACGAACACAAAAAACAACCCAATATAATTCCAATAGTCAACCCAATACAATTCCATTAATCCATCCAGTACAGACCCAATAACCAACACAGTACAATTCCAAAAATTCTAATAGCCAACCCAATGCAACTTCAATTACCAAGAAAGAAACATAAGCACTAAACTGAAAAGTGAATCGGACATTTTTGTGAAACGACACAAAATGCCCAACGAAAGTAATAGTCCTTCGGGACTACATCCCTTTGGACTAATAATAAAAAATAGTAAAAATTTGATACATAAAAAAGAAGACACCATGATTTCTTTTTTACTTGACTTTTTTTAAATTTATTTCTGCAATTATCTATGTCAGTGGCCTCAAATTCAAACTGCATGTGAGCCGAGCCACGTGCATGACCTAGCTGATAGGTCAGATTCCCTCCTTTTTTTCTGCAAACTGAAAACTGTTTTTAACAAAAAAAAAAATATATTTAAAATAAATTTTAAATTTTGCTTACTAAATATTTATCAAAACATACATAAATAACAGCAATAATATCACAGAAAAAAAAATTTAATTTTTTTCACTACCTGAATATTTTTGTTGGTTACACTTTGTAATTCAAATAAACTGACAGCCAAATATTATGTTTACTTTAATTTAAACCAAAAATAAATAAATTATGAAAACATGCTAAGCTTATCAGAGAAAATTTATCAAGCTGGACAAAACTCAAGAATAAATAATAACAACCTAATGTCTTATTAATCAAACTTTTCTTTGACGCATGATCAAAAATACACATATTTGTATGCAAATAATTCTTTATTGCTTACTACAGCTTGGTACTTGATGGCATTTTGATACTGTAGTTTCAGAAAAAAAATTACTACACCTTATCTTGATCATGGATTGTAGATGTTCAGTTGACTAGTCTGACTCTCTTCTGATTAATTTACAATAGTAAAAAAACAGTTCACATATAAATGTATTCGCAAACAAAATTATTATTCTTAGTGTAAAAATTTGTAACTGAGCTTATTTATTTAAGACAAGTATGAAAAAAAAGTTAACAAAATCTGTATCGTCATATCTCTGAATAAGATTTATATCACACTCTAAATTAATTAGCTCCATTTTTGGATTTTATGGTGCATTATTCACGTTCATTTTTAATGGAAAGGAAAACAATGTAAACTCAGACTTAAAATAACTAAAGGCTTTAAATCTTTCAACGGTATAATTGAAATATCATCCCAGGCCGAATAAAACTGTTTCCACTGCTGCCAGTTTGAGACCACTGACCTACATTATCAACATTTTCAGTCAATTATCAAAAAGGAAGAAGTAAAGGTTGCAGTAAGCAGAAATGTCTTTATCTCGAATACAGACTTTTTTTAATGTAACTTTAAACTAATATATGTGAAAAAGGACTGTACGTAAAAATTTAAGTTAATATAATTTGTCCTATAACACACTTTCTTTCAAAAGTTAAGCATGGAATGCACACTCTGAGTTTTGAAATGCATGCTTCAACTTTATCAGGGTAAAATTCACTGTAGACGGGAACACACGAATATCGTATGATGTGACTAGTTAGGATTTACAATCTAAAAATATGAAAATTACACACTGGCTAAGATTATACTTTTCAAAATGCTCCGAGTTGATAAGTGTAACTGTTGACACACAATTTTTGAAAGATGATTCCAATTAATTCTTAATTGGATAAGATCAATTATTTAAAAAAAATGAAAGAATGATTCGAGATGCTGATTTAAAGCAGGACAATTTATAAGGTTTCTCCTTTAATCTCTTGACTTTCTTTGTGAGCATACGCTGTGAAACTCTATGTAGAGGACAGTGAGCAAATCTAGGCTATGTCCTTTAGTGTTGAAGAACTACAAAGTCAGAAGGAGGGTTTAAAAGTGACCCTTTAATTCAAATAATTACAACTCTCCAACTCGAGAGTAAGCCACTACTTGGGCTGAACTAAAATAATATGAAATAAGTGAAGTATAATAAGTGAAATAATATGAAATAATAACAAATTCAAATACCTAACTAAATCTTAAGTAGGACGGCGAGGGAAGCTTAACTCTTAGTGAAATGCAATAATGCGAATTTCACTAGCAAACACTGGTAATTGCAAATGCCTATGAAGGCGAACTTTCAGTAGACAGAGGAAATCTTAGCGCGCACAGCCTTACGGCGATAAATCCAAGGCTCTGTCTTTCCCCTTGTTGCGCGCACAGCCTTACGGCGATAAATCCAAGGCTCTGTCTTTCCCCTTGTTAACTCCTGCCTTTTAAACTGCTAACAGATATATGCGATTTGCATAAATATCTCGCTCGCGCTAAATTTGGGCAGCAACTGAAACTTTGAGATATCGATAGGAAAGTTCAAACTAAAAATAATTTGGTTAATTAAAATAATGAATGCTACAAATTTATTAAAGATGTCCTTATTTTCTTTGATGTTGACAACTCAATAATTTCTCACCTTATGAAAACAGTTTCAAACAAGTGTGTCAGTTATCATGAAATCTTTTCCCAATTATCCAAGGGTTATTAGATTTTGTAATGATCAGTATGTGTATTTGACAGGTAACTGCAATCAATGAACTACCGTATCAGCTTAAGAATATGGGTTACTATAATAATTAGAAGGTTGGTATTTGTGTGTAGTGCATGGCAAAAAACTACATATGACAGGTCTGTATGCATGGAAATCACAAGTTTAAATCTCTTCAAACATGAAACCCAAAAGAGCATGGTTGAAGTGAAATCTAAGGAACTGGAAAGCAGCTGAATGGTTCAATGTGCTGTTTACGGATAAGACCAGCTTGGTGCTGAAAATCATTAATAAGAATCTGGAAAAAAGAAAAGACAAGCCCAGTAATATCACTGAACATTCTACCTCCATTGCTGGCAGTGTAATGGTTGTAGGCCAGATTTTCTTTCAGCTACTGCACCATCCTGCAGATCTTTATAGGAAGTTCTGTCATAACTCAAAGATATTGGGAAAAAAAGTCCTTACTGCAACTAGTCAACTGTTTATTCTTATGGGAAATAGTCATATCCATATAGAACAATTCTCTTTACCTAGAGAGTAAAGGAGTACCTAGAGCCTACAGCTTGCATGGAATGAATCTAGAGCTTGCATAGAGTGGATGATAAATTTGCCTGATCTCTTTATGACAGTGTTTGGAATGCTTCTGTACCTCCTAGCTTCAGCTACTCTAATGGAACTGAAGACTGTCCTATTAGAAGAATGCTATTATGGCCCTCTAGTACATTTAATTATTTGAAGGCATGGAATATCACTGCAAAGCTTATATGAAGATCAAAGGTAATCACATCCTTTATTAAAGATAAATTTTATTTGTTTGCATAGCTTAAATTTTTTGGGGAGGCTGCATAAAATGTGATATCAATATATAAATCGTTACAATAGTCCCCAAATGTATTTCATTTATCATAATATTTTAGTCATAAAAATATAACTAAATTTTTTATTTCTGTATGAAATTTTAAGTCCATTAAATTATACTTTTTCCCAGTTATATTAAATTTACAATTATGTTCTTAAAATCAATTAGTATATATATCTAACAAGAATAGGCAATGAATTTTAGACATAAAACAGTAATTACTATTCTAATATGATGAATAATTAAATTTTATTTTCATACAATTTTCAATTCCTAGTATTTATGAAAGAGTGAATTTTAATTATGCAGTTTTTTATTTAGAAAAATAATATGTTACCACATATATTTCCAAATGTAAGACAATGTGCATATAAGATAAGTAAGATTTTGCTGCCAAAATTCTATCAAAACTGAAAACCCATGTGTAAGCCAAATTTAAAATTGCTTTATGAGTCCAACTATATATTGCTAAAAGTTTGAAAAATTGGTTGTCTGCTTTAGACCAATCAGATGATAAGAAAAAGCCAGATGTTCAAAAAATGTTGTATCAACTATGCCAGCCAGGATGGGATCAAGATATTATTATCTATGGAAAATATAAAGAAAATGTAATTCTAAAATAAGGGATAATATTATTTATCTGGATTTGATTGTAGCAGAAAAGGACTTGTAAGAATTAGTAGAAAATTCTGTGAGAAATTTGATTAATAAATGTTTAAGATTAAAAAAAAATGAAAATATTCTTTTCAGTTATTCATTTTCGTGATCAAATGAATTCTCAATTATTTTGAACTTATGTATAATTTTGAATTTATATATGTATCAATTTACGAATGCGGAACAGAAGACACAAATAATTTTAACCACGGCATATGGATGGTGTTAACATACAGAATGGTAATTGCATAATAGAAGGATAGAACTTACAGACAAATGCAGCCGTAGATGCAGCATAATTTATATCTGAACAAATACTTGAGATGCAATTCTGATTCACACACCATCATGGGTGTAATGCCCTTACATATTTTTTTTAATTTATGGCATCTTAACAGAATAGACTATATCCAGAAGAGATCTACTACATGTTAACTGGAGGCAAGCGAGAAAATTGTTGACACATTCAGAAGAAGCTTGGGTGAGCATCAAAAGGCTTTGGTTTCAACTGAAATCTATTTGGTGATTGGTTAAAAGATATCTGCCTTGCAGCATTATGTAAACTCTTATGATATGGATATATTTTGAAATGATGCAGTTTAGATTCATACATTATAAATAGTTACTATTTTTAGGACAGAAAGGGCATAATCCAAATTAAAATGAAGAATGAAAGGGGCAATTGCCAAGTTCGTTTTACATATTTTTATCTTACACACACACACATATTAAGGTGATACGATTATATTCGATTTGATTATTCATATAATTCGATTTTTTATGTGATAATAGATTGATGAGTACATGGTCAGTGCACAATGCTGAGTTTGTACAATTCTCTGATATTTTTTTAAGTGAAAATAGGTAAATGTGTACATGGATACAGAGTTTGTGCAATTCTTTGACTTGTTATTTTGGCTTTGTGTAGCCAAAATAACAAGTAAAAAAACTGCACAAACTTGGTGTCTATGTTCCGCCAAAAATTGCCAATTTTCACCAAGGGGCAAATATATTTTTACCTTTATTTTTATTATTGATTTTTTATGTTGGGTTCAAAAAAAAATAAGGAATATCCATTTATTGAAAAACTATCAGCAATTCCAATGTAGGGTGCAATACTTAGCTGTGAACATATTCTTCAAAATTTTCAGTAAGCCATGGCATACATGCAGATATGAAATTTCATATAAATAGTAATAAACATAATATGTCAAACTCTGCTGTTCATCTACCGCCCCGTTAAAGAATTTCTTTAAACAGGAGAAAATGGGTGATAAGGAAGAATTAGATCAGTAGAAGGTACTTTTGCTTACCATACTATATGCTCCAACCATAGCTTTAGGTCTACGGATTGTACATCCAAGCTACCTGAAGTGGCACTTGAGCCTAAATTTACGTGTGCATGAAGTAAGGCCGAAGCAGTAATACTAAATGTTTTCATGCCTTATGCTTTAAGAACTTTGCACAACAATTTGGAAAAGTGTTTATTTGTTTCAATCTTAACTGATGCATCCAGTCACAAGGAAATACAACTTTTTTCAATACTTGTTAGATGTATAGATTGGATTATGGAGTTAGAGTAAAAATTTTAAAATTTAAAGCTTTACCCGGTGAAACATTTGATATTGTTAGCAATTATTTAACTACCTGTCTTGAAGAAAATAATTTAAAAGAAAAAGTCATTGGTCTTTGTGCCGGTAATATGAATTCTAACTTTGGAGGACCTGATAGATGTGGAAAAAATAATGTTTTTGTTAAACAGAAATGAAATCTGAACCATGGTTTAATTGGAGTTGAATATGCAACACATATTATCCATAACACTATAAGAATATCAGCTGATGTTTTGTTAGTTGATATAGAAGTGATTATTTCTAAGATATACTTTAAATCTTCTAAGATATACTGTTCTTAGAATTCTAATCTTTCTAAGATATACTGTTAGAGGAGAAACACTGAAAATTTTCTGCAAATTTGTAGAAACCGATTTTTCAATGAAACTAAGGTATTCACAAACAATATGATTAGCATTACTTCCCATCATTGAAAGTGTTTTTACCACTGAATGCTTATTTTCGATCTCAAGAAAAGTGTCCCAGGCTTAGTTCAAAATTATTTGAAAATCCAGTGGCAGAACCTTGGCTACATTTTATTAACACTCAGGCTTCAGTATTTCATAAAATTATCACAACAACTGAAAATCAAACTACGCCTGTGTTTGATGAAATTGCTTTAGTGGATGCTCTGAAAGCTTCAGTATTGAGAAAGATAGAGGATAAATTTATTCCAATACATGCTAAAAAAAACTTGAAGAGAACAAAGATGTGTCACAATATGAAGTTATTGAATTTCGAGAAGCTATTGTTCCATTTCATCAAACTGCTCTTACTTATTTGGAGAAATAGACAAGAAAAAGTATTTCAGGAGATGGAAATGGCAACACATAAAAGCAAGATCCATTCACGAAAATTATAAGCGCTTGATTACGTTAAATAAAATCCCTTCTTGGAGTCAAGTTAAAACAGCCTTTTTGTTAATTAATAAAATGACACCAAATCATAAATTACTGGAAATTGATATACATGAAGAATATACTTACCTTAAACACAGGGTAGAATAAATATTGGAATGGTAAAAAAATATGATGTGCTCACTTTAGAAGTGAATGGAAATAGTTGCATATTTTAACAAGAACCGTATTTCTTGTTCAAATGTTTTAAAATTGGCAGATTTTTTGGGGGGGGGGAGGGGGATCTTCCTTTCACTCATGCTGCAACTGAATATTTAGCATTGCGAACAGTTTTCGGACTAGTGATAAGACGCATATTAAAATGGACACTTTGAAGTGTATGTTAATCACCCAAATAAATTTTGATGAAAACTGCACAGATTGATATAAGAAGATCAAAAAAGAAGATGATGTTCTGAGAAATATTCATGCTTCAAAAAAATATAAGGCTACTTCATCAAAATCATTTAGAAGGTTTAGAAATTTATTTATTTATTTTTTGTTTAAAAATGAATACTGCGTTTTCTTTTATAATTAAAAATATTTTATATCACTATTAAGATATAAATACCACCTCCACCAAAAAACTAATAAAATAAAAAATAACTTATTTGTAAAAATATATATATATATATATTCATAATGAAAGTAATTAAAAGTAAATTAATAAGCCCAAGACTTACACTAAAGCTGCAAAGTAATAAAGCAATAATTCACTATAAATTATGAAAAGAAAACTTTCCATATTACATCTCCAAGCATCGGAAATTCAATTTAAATACATTATTGAAAAGGTATTTTTCAGAATTTAAAAAAATTTATAGAATTTTCAGTCCTTCTTGCTTTAAACACAGTTAAGGAAAAACTAAATCGCAAAAGTGCCAAAATCAAAAGTAAACTTTTTAAGTATTGAAAAACCAGTTATTGTTATTGAGAGCAGAGTAATCGACTTATCAAGGGGATAAACCAATCTACCATCAATTAACAGTAACTAAAACAATAGAGAGTGTTTCATCTTACTTCCAAGTAAGCATCAAATTATTTGCTAGATTCAAAGTGATATTCAATCAAAATAAAGATATTAGTCATTAAACCAAAAGAATCCTGTTAAAAAGCAAATAATCTTTAAGATTAAAATTTTTTACTAAGAACACAATTAATCTGAACGAGACGCTTACTTTAGAAGACATATCCCCTACACTCTCTTTTCATTTCAAATACAAAAGTAAAAACGAAAGTAGATTCAAGAACAAATTTTAAAAAAACATAAGAAGATTAAAAGTAATAATCCATAAAATTAAAGTTAAAAACTGTAGTAAAAAAGAAATTTAAAAATCAAACTAGTAAGCAAAAATTAATCAACTTGCCTTAAAATTTTAAAAACCAAATGACTGGAATGCAAGTACATATTAAGAGATGGAAGCAAAAGGGTTGTCGTTTACATATTGTGACACATCTCTTTTCAATAATGCATTCCGAATTTTGAACTTCGAAATATGGTCATCTTAACATAAAATATATGTATATACACACATAAGTTAACACCAAACTCAGTAACCTTCCCCCCTCCACAGAAACTTCTAAAATTTGATTTATATATGGAAATACATGGCATATGAAAAAAAAAACAAATAATATTTAAAAAATTATAATGAGATAGAAACTATACCTTTATTTGCTGGCATGAAAGGTAGAGCACAAACATTTGCTTTCAAGCCCGTTTGATCAATAGTATGCTTCAAAACATTCCATTTTATTTCAGCTCCATCTAAAATCATATCTATGCCCATTCCTCCATAATCAGGTAGTTTACTATTGGCAAACCTAAAATTTTTGTGTTTCGTGATACTTTTATAACCTAATTCATGCCACATTGGGAATAATTTTGGCACACACTCCATAATGATCTGCTTTTACCTGCAGATAAATCAAAAATACTTTTATTGCATTTACATACTTACACTTTGCAGTAGAGTGTACACAATGAATACACATAGAATGAATGAAACTAACCTGTTACAATTAGATTAACATTAATAAATTCATCATTAACTGGTGATGAATAAATTATTTCATATATGAATAGCCAGTACTTCTCTGTTAAGGCAGCCACCGCCTAAGCCTTTGGCAACATTTGAAATCTGCACTTTCAGACAGGGTGATTGGGTTTACCAATTCTGGTGACTGAGAGAGGTGACCATTTTAAAAGGGAAGTACTGTTCTCTCTATGTACCTCAGTTCTGTTATTTTGAAAATAGTTTTCTAGTTGTTGTTCTGTAAAAGACAAAAATAGCACTGCTTGGTGACAGTTTCATGGTAAGGGTTGGGTTAATACGTAAGTACCTTATTCTCAAAGTGACTGCTGTAAAATTTCCACCATAGCAAAATAAAATTTAATTAAAAAAAACTGAAAGATCTCAGATTTTAACGATTGTCTAAAAGGGTTTGTTAATGTTTTTCATGCCCTCACTGAGGTCACAGTTTTGCATTCACTCTTGTTAACCACTTTTTTTTTAAATCCAAAGGGACTTTGTCCCTAAAGAACTATTGTTTTTGTTTTGCGATGAATCACTCTGAATATCCGTTTCACTTTTCAAATTGTTGTCACGAAATATTATCGCCCCGTATTATATTTAAAGAAATTAAATAATGAAGAATCTACATAAATGCATGTATGTTTCTCACATTGTGATAAAACAACGGTACCTAGAGCCATCGAATTTTGAATGACGTAATCCTGCTGCGAATATGGGCATCCGGAAGCTCAAATTTGAAATCTGTTTAATGATTGATTTCATATTTTGTAATACGTTAATGAATTTTTGAGTAACAAACTCAAGGATTTCAAAGCGAGCAATGGCAACGTTGTACAGAAAAAACACTTTTATCTCAAGCGCATGAGATTGTGTATCGGAAATTCTAAAGATATACTGAATTTAAAATTATTTTGTGATATTTTTCTTGAATTGAATTTAATGGTTTAAGTGCAAAGAACATGATATTTAATAAATAAAGGTAACACACAAAATGTTTAAAAAACACCCCTTTGGATGTAATTTAAAATCTGAAACCTTTCAGATTTCTCCCCCCCCCTTTTTAGATTTGTTATTAAACATCATTTTCTTCACACTTAGGCCACATACAGTTCAACAACAAAATAACAAAATTTTTAAAAGCTCAATTGTATTTCTAATTCTCGATGCAATATTATGTGTTGGGATACATTTTCATATTTTTCTCAGTTAATTACATTAATATTCAATTTTCTCAGTAAGATGGTTACACACACAAAAAAAAATTTTTTGTCCATTTTATTATTAACTTTTTATGTGTTCATCTTAGTTATTAAATATCATGTTTTCTCACTTATGCCATATAAAAGTCAATTCAACAGCAAAATAACAAAATATTTAAAAACAGCATATCTTTAGAAC
The DNA here is from genome assembly GCA_000611955.2 of Stegodyphus mimosarum. Classification (NCBI taxonomy): domain Eukaryota; kingdom Metazoa; phylum Arthropoda; class Arachnida; order Araneae; family Eresidae; genus Stegodyphus; species Stegodyphus mimosarum. The sequence continues at coordinate 394,052 of KK122572.1, read as the reverse complement.
TCTTGACAGAGTGTTAGAGTTTGCTACACATATTTTTATATTTGCTATATTATTACTTCAAAAACTAGCTGCCTAGTCATAAAAAAGTATATAATGATTTTAACAAGTCCAGCTAGTGTCATTTCATAAAAATGATGAAAATTTCCAATTAGATAGCTCATGATCTTAATGCATGCTTATTCAAATCAATCACATTAAAAAGTAGACAAAAATAGTCTTAAGAATCATGTTTATTGCTTTTAAATTGCATAATTTATTACTCAATAAGCTTCCAGATTAAATTTGAAAGTACCTTAGGCTTTAATGAATGACAACATGCTGGTAAGGGCAAGACAAAAGTATTTTATTTCAGGTCATGGAAACACATTGTTTTTATAGAGCTGAGTCTGTTAATAAAAATTAAAAGATAAATAGGTTACATTTTTCTGAATGCAACTGTCTTCTGCATTGGAGATAAAAATGTTTTATTTTGAATAGTGTTGTAGCTGCTCACTTTCAAATAGTGTAGTTTGTTAGTCAAAAGTTTTACAAAATATAAAATACAAAAAGAACAAATTTGAAATTCAAAATTTGGACTTCCAGGTGCACATGTTCAGGAGGAAGACTACGCTATTTAAAATTTGATGGCTGCAGGTATTGTTGTTTTTTCATAATGCAAGGAACATACATACAGATTCTTCATTATTTAATTTCTTTAAAAATAATACAGAATGATAATATCTGGTGGCAACAATTTGAAAGTAATACACCGTTTATAGTTAACCAATGCAAAATTCCATTTTAATACTGATAGCCTCTTTCCCGTTAAAAATGTTCATAAAAATATTTATCGACCAATTTTTGGGATAAAATACTTAATTAAAATGTAAAATATGCTTGTAATAAATATATATATTTTCAGTTATAGCTAATCTTTTTTTTTCATCTAATAAACAGCCAAACTGAGCTAAGATGGTTAAGCTAATTTGTAATAATTACCATTTTTCAGCAAAAACAATTTGAGAGAAATTAATATGAATATTACTATTTTATATACGTTGTTTCCAATTCTGTGATTTCTAATATTTTTTTTTTAAAAGTCAATAAAGATGGAGTTAATAATCAAACAGATTCTAATTATAAATTTTATATTCTGAATTAATTCAAAATTTGTTAATGAACAAGTTACATCTGAAGATGTAATGATTATACAAACTGTCAGATATAGAAATTAAGGTTTACATTGCATCTTTCTGAAGATAACTTAAGATCTGACTGCAGCATTTTCACTGCTGTGATTGATGCTTCAAATTAATACTTTAAGTGAATCATTAACAGTAAGCCCTTGCCAAATTCAGACTTGGGAAAAGAGATTTTACATATACATATCACCTTAACTGTCTTCATTTAATTTGTCCGATATGAAAATTTTACTTACATATGATATGTTGCAGAATGTTGGCCATGCTATGATAGTCTCTTTAACGACTGGATTGAAAATTCATTCACTGAAGATGCCAAACATTATTTAGGATAGCGAAAGTTGAACTTTAAATTTCTTCTAATTTTTTATAATGCTCCAGGCGGGGCTAGCAGGGGTGCAATGTGTAAAAGTGCGTGAGCAACCGGACTCTCGCAATAACATGCCTAAATATTTTAAATTCATTGAAAGTACTTGTCATATGTAAGTACTTTTTATATAATTTGTCCTATGTAAGCACTTAGTAAGTACAAAATAAAAATTTTATTAATCATTCAACACTTTTTTTAAAAAATATGGGGATGGCAGCAATCTGAGGAAAGTATGCAGACAACCAATGGCCTAGGAACAGTCCTGGCTCCAAGGCATGGTATTGAAGCCTTTGCAAAATTGCATATAAACTATGGAGATTTTACTCCTTCCACTAAACAGCACTTCTTTAATCAATAGATCAAGAAATCATAAAGCCGCCCAACCGGTATACTGGTTAGCATCGCTGACTGCTGTGCCGAAGGGCCTGGGTTCGAATCCTGGAGAAGGCATGGATGTTTGTAAATGTATAGTGTTGGTGCAGCATGGCGGCACTTTAAATATGCGGCGAGCCGAAAGTCCTCTCGTGTGGTTTGGTGGGAGGGGAGAGAGGTAGGAGACCCTCGGACCATCCCCCCCCGGGTGCTCTCCATCAAAATTGGGGGCGGAGCCAAATTGCACTGTCACCTGTTAGGTGCTCAAGGCTGTGTCCAACGATAGGCATAAATTTACGCTCCTTGCCATGAGGAATTTCGTGGGCTTGGGCTGACTGCATCAGACAAGTGAGCATAAGTAATAACAACAACAACAGAAATCATAAAAATATTCAAAGCCTATTATGTCAGACATGTTTATATCTCTGCAAATAAAGCACTACATGAAGGAGAGCACAGAACACTAATGCCATTTTGGAAGCAATTCAACATAAGGCACTGCACAGAAATGATTAAACTTGCATGGATTAAGTAAATGAATGATTGCTGGCATCAGCGCTGGCAGAAGTAATGATCAATTTTAAAGGATTTCCATCAATTGAAAATGAAGCCAAGGAAATCATACAAACTGCAAAAGACAGAGGCAACAAATGATTTTCAGACATGGAAGAATGAGAAATAAAAAAATTAGTCAAGAATGATGGTCATGAAATGGCAAATAAAGAAATGGATGATCTTAGGTCACTAGCTGAGAGTGAAAGCAGTGACAGCAAAGAAGATAAACAGCCTCTAATGTACTAGAAGTTAAATGGCTGTTAAAAAAGGTACAGGTCTGATTTTGTAATGGAGATTGACAAAAATAGAGAAAGAAGCTTTACGGCAGGCAGAAAGAAACTTTGCATGCCTTACCATGACATGTTTAATGTGTTGCATCAGACACGGTAGTAAGCAAAAATTACCAGCTATTTAAAAAAATAATTCCCAGGTCAAACCCTAAGCAGTAAGAGAAATCCTCTCAATTAAAATTTGCTACAATTTCTCCATTTAAATACTATAATATTTAGATTTGTATGAATTGTACACACTTTCTTGTAATACTGAACTAATCTACTTTTCCCATATAAAGTTAACTTTGCAGACTTAAATTTTGTCATAAGCACAACGTGTTAATGATGCAACCTCTGCATTCCACAAGGGATTGCTGTATTTATTCACCACTTGTGATGAAATCTTCGTAGATACTCTCCAAAATTTCACGTCTCAGATTGCTTGCTCTATACAGAATCAGCCCCATTGAGGATAATGTTTTTTTCATCAACTCAGCTACTGTCAGTAATACAGGTTTCAGAGATGATTAAAAAGAAGAACGGTTTTTTAATTATCATAAATATTATGAACGATTCCTGTTGATAGTATATCAGATGCCCAAGAAACAGGGGGAAAAAATTCTAAATTTAATTTTCAAAAATGTGAAATACCTGAAATAGCTATATTAAGTTAGTTTTTTTTTTTTTCAGTTATTTATTTTCAAAATAGCAAATATCAATAAAGAATTTTTTTAAGTACAAAATATATACTGTATTTCTATTAACTCATCAATAATAATACCCATAAGTTTCAGACTCATTTTAAGACAATTTCATTAAAAAAAATATCTGTTTTCTCTTTTTTATGCGGAATTGTATAATTACACTAGATGCAACCAATAAACAATTAATATTTTATTGATAAAAATAAATAAATGGCAAAAACTTAATAATTATTTTTTTATATTTTGCATGTCAAAGTGTTATGCAAAATACTTATTTTTCAAGGGGTTTTATTTTTTGATATTACTAACCAATGTAATGTGGTGTTTCAAAGAGAAATGAATGAAATATTATCATTAAAAAATACTGACAGAACAAGTAATTAATCTCTGCAATTTAAAAATAGGAAAAAAAAAAAAGAAGGGGTAAAGGAAGCAATTTAAACTTGGCTTATAACAAACAGGTCAGCCTTACTCTGGACATCAACATATCCATTCCCAATCAAAATTAATTTTAATATAACCGGGAATTTGCAGTTCAAATCAACAAATAATATGATACTTTTATGTTAGCCAGGGGAAGAATTATCTTGTGGTGCTTATCTGTAGGTGTGTTAATATCCATTATTTGATTAAAAGTCTAGTTCTGGCTCCATTAGCCGAAGTACCATAATGACATATGCCCCGTAAATAATGCCGACCAAAAATATTTTTGATGTTTATTATTCAAAAACTTTCGATCACACGGACTGCAAATCAAATACTTTTGTTAGATTATGAAATTTGATAGATTTATGAAAAATCTTGTAATTTAAGAGCTCATGATAATTTTCTAACAAACAGAAAAAAAAAAATGAAAGATTTAAACGAAGTAAAACTTACAATTATTTACGGTATTGTCCTTAATCATCGTCCACAAAGATTACAAATTGAAAATCTCACTTCTGCACATTTATTACAGAAATTTATTTCACGAATTTTAATAATATATTCATCGGTTTTTCACAGAAAAGTAGCGATGCTAATTTTTTATTTGAAACAATATAAAAATATATAAACAAATCATACAGAAGAAAGGTCAAATTCTCAGAATGATTCCTTACATTCACCAATACGTGTATCATACACACTTCGATGATATATGTACTGCATCATTACTGCGCCAAGGTCCACCAGAGACCCGGGCAGTTTTCAGAGAACCCGTTGGCGACAGTGAATTTTTTGTCGCCAAGCTCAGTGAAGTTAAGTTTGGAAATAAAATATAATATGAAAATAAAATATGGTTAAGTTTTGAAATAAAATCTGAAGCATGATGTTACGTAAAAATTGGCATAAAAAGTAAAGTATATGTTAGTATTATTATAAAAGTGTTTTAAAAAATTTGCATACTTATATTCAGCAATACTTCAATTCTTTTTTCAGATTTTTAAGGCCCTGAAAAGGACCCCCTTTTTTTAAAAAAAATCTATGCCGCTAAAAGTATTTCGAATACGTGATCAACTAGATTTTCCTTTTGAAGACCACTTTTTTTCTTTTTTGTAATTCTACATTCAGAGGCCGCCTGCTCGATTCGTTAGACTGGGTATGTTGAAAAGTGGGGGAATGATTAACAGTAGCACATAATATCCCTACCTGCCCAAGAAATAGTATATTTGCTATTCATCAGTCATAATATTTGTTCCTTTTGCCACGTGCTTATTAATCAGCGGCATTAGAATCAAGGAATCTATAAATTCTTTGTTAGAACCTCCGCTGTTGGCTGTGAACATACTTTCCATGACGGCTATGATCTTTCGAGACGCACCATTGCAAACAAGCATCTGTCTCTCAGACAACTCTCTTTTGAACGAAAATAATTCCACCTATTAACAGTTAAAAAATTCAGCAAAGATAGCGTGGAAATCAGACAAAATATTAGTGAATAAGTGAAAAATTAATTGCACGATGGGGAATAATAAGTATGAAGTTACAACATGTAAGATTACGAACAATAATATTAAGGAATCAAAAACAATGTAAGAGGAATGGTTGCTACCTCCGAACATGCTAACCCCTTGTATTACCAGATTTGAACTATTATCGCCATTATTGGTGGCGTTTACATTTATCGGATAACGTTCTTCTGTTCTATCGGGAAGAAAATTCTATCGTGTATTTCGATAAACTGATCGTTTAGTGAGTTACGCCTTTTAATAGCCATTTAAATTCGATGCTTCTATACATTGCGACAAAAGATTCTGATTCTGGTTGTCATAAATGCTATCATACCACTTTGATCCCAACACGTGGTTTTGTTGTGTTTCAATTGTCACCAAAAACGCACATAAACTGTTTTGAAATAGCAGCATGATAAATGATTAAAATAATTTATTAGTGGTCCAAAGGAAGCTATATCAAAATTCTCAAATGCAAATTCAAGAACAATAAATATCTTCCGTGACTTGAAATTTAAAATAAATCTTAACCTTTTCCGATATGCAATACTAAGGGAGTAATAATGATTATATTCAAAGAAAACTCGAGACCTAAAGGTCCCGAGATCGAGTCTCGCTAATTGCTGCTTAATTTTTCCGAACTTATAATAGTTCTTTTGTCTCTGTAATTTTTCTCAAGTCATGTTTACTTCCTTTATATTTTTCCTTAACGTCTTTCATGTATTTTTTCCTATTTCTGCTCCCTTTTATTAACTATGATGTGGAGGTAGAGGGTATTTTACTCTAGGCACTCCGTAATAATTAATCCTTGGATATTCAAAGAAATTAATTATTAATGCTAAGAAACTGGCAATATACTTCTTTGTTGAAAGCAAGATAGACTGGTCGGAAGTTGATAGGTGTTATAAATTCTAGCAACTGCGAGTCATGTGTTAGAAGACTTAAATTTCAATTCCTGAAGCATGGGAACTTTTGTTGCATATGAATGTGCGACCAAGACTTCTAAGAATATTCCTGGGGTTACTTTTCACGCGTAAGCATGGATTTTTATTTTAATGTAATTTGTTAAATATGCTGAAAAAAATCACAGTGTCATGGTATTTTTTTCCAGATGTGAAAAAAAGAACTTAATAATAATCAAAATATGTTAAATACAATTTAATGTTTCTGTTTATAACTGGTATCTTTGTTCCATTACATGCAATGATGTGCACTAGGATTTAAACTACGCAATTTGAGTGTTATAAATCATTCGTTTTATAATTTCCATGAAAAGTAAGGAATTAATTGTTAATACTTTTATAAATTATAAAGGTGTTCAGTAATGCTGTTCTTTATGTATTAATTATTAATTTTTTAAGTTTTGTGAACTATTATGAATATAATTGGTGCATTTGATCAAGATAAACTGTTCTGTTATTAAAAACTGGTTGCATAAACTTGGCAATTTCTTGGCAGTATAGCGATAAAAGTAACTAAAATATGTGAATTTCTGTTTCGGTGTATTACAACTTAAAGCTGAACTATTAAGCATACTAAAATAGAATAACTTTTTTTCCTATTTCTTAAACATTTGTATATGAAATGATTTTTTTTATAAATTACGATAATATTGTGAATAAATCAGTGATATCTCTTTTTAAAGAAAAAATTGGGAAGTACACCCAGCTAATAAAACCTAAACAAATTCTTGAAATATGCAAAAACGTATTTTTTAAAGGCTTTAATGTTATACATATGCATTTAGATATTGAACTGTAATTTCCTGTACATAATAAATTATAGACATCATAATTATTACTTTAAAATAAAAATTTAACAATAGCGAGGCATTTCATTATTACTTTAACATATTTTTACTGGAAAATTCTAAAAACATATGTTTCACTGCTGTAAAGGAGTGTTTTGAGTTTACAAACATAGCAGCCTCTTGTTAGGTAGGGTTTCATTTTCAGATAGTGAAGAAGGCTGTGAATCTTCTATTCTACCCTAAGTTAAAATTTAAGGAAGATCATGCACAAGAATGTGAGTGAATGAATAAGGATACTGTATTTCTGCACTATGAGGTACCATTACCGTATTTCTCTACATATTTATTATAAACATTACAGATCAAGATACTGATCACAGAAAAATGAGCGAAGAGGTATATTATGTGTCATCGGGGCTAAAAATTGACTAAAAGAATCATAATAATATGCAGATTAGATTTAAAATTAAGAAAAATCATACTTTGTATGTAATTTTGAAATGTATAACACATACTGTATATTCATGTGAAATGAGGAAAACATGTATTGCTTAGTGGTATCCGGAATTATTTTAGGCGACGTTAGATTCCGAGTCAAAAATTAACATTTGCTTTAGAACTACATCAAAAAGGAAATGATTGATTAAATTATTTGACTGTAAAAGCACCCACTGTTGAGATAAAAACGAAATGAAATTCACAATTAATATTAGTATGAAAGGTGCCTTGATTTTTTACTTCTTTAAAGCAAATGTTTGCTCTTGAAAAACTCTGAACATCTCTATGCAAATAAATGGCTTTCGGTTCCTTTGTCATATTTAACTGTCTGATTGGCTGTTAACTTCATAAGTTTATTTATTTTATGATTTAATCAATGCTATGAAGTAGCTATGTCTCGGAGTACTTTTCCAGTATGTGCCTGCCACATATTTTGTCAGTTTGTTAATTGTAAACAGTTTTGGGCTTTAAGAATAGTTTATAGATGACAAATACAGTCACTGTGTAGCAGGTGATGGTCATTAATTCACCACCTGCCATGTATCAAAAAATGTGTCAGATTCATAATGGGAAAGAATGCTAGGCTTAGCATTTGAAATTTTAATAAATTTAAATTATTTAACTGCTCATCTACATGTGAAGACCAAGCAATTTGTTGAATCACTTTTCTTGTGCAGTTCACTTCTTTCAAATTGTTTGGTTTTGTTCAATTTTGGTATTTTACTGCAATGGATTTGAAAATTTGGGACTTACTGAGCAACAAACATTTGGCAATTATATTCTTTCAATATAAAACATTTGTATATGAAAAGATTTTTTAATAAATTATGAAAATATTGTGAATAAATTGGAGGTATCTCTTTTTAAAGAAAAAATTGGAAAGTACACCCAGCTGGTAGCGAATAAAACCTAAACAAATCCTTGAAATATGCAGAAACATAATTTTTAAAGGCTTTAATATTATACACATGCATTTAGATATCAAACTATTTTTTGATAATTTCCTGTACATAGTAAATTCCTTATCAGTAAAGAGAGACTGGGTTCAAATAAGCATTGGGTGAAAGTCAAATGTCTGTCACAGGCTAAATGATTCTGTGATCTTTGGTCATGCAGAGAAGAGAAGAGCATCAAAAAAGGAACATTGAGAACTCTTACATTCTATTTCTCACCAGGCTACGATTTATTTATTTGGGGTGTGAAGAATTGACTTCCATTTATTTTTGTGAGTCGTAACTTTAGTTAAATCATGACACGATGATGGATTGGAACAATTATCTCAAAGTGGTTTAATGTTGTGTTGTGTAATTAAGATCAGTGGCACTGACAAAATCATTGAAATTTATGAAAGTTTGTTCATAAAAAAAAGAAAATATAAGTTATGTTTTACTTGCACAGTGTGTTTCGAAAAATCATGAGTAATGGGAAAATACTTCATAGTCACTATTTCAGACTGTTGTGCTAAGACTTTAGTGGATGTGATAGAGAATAATATAGCAGATGGAAGAATGATATTCTCGGAGTGCTGGAAAGGTTACAAATCATCAGAGTTGAAAGCTGCCGTATGTATTCACTTCACATTGAATCATCTTATTAATTTTATTGACCCAGTCATGAGTGGTCAAACTATCAAACATTTTTGAAGCAGCATTAAATGGGAGAACAAATGTTAAAGAAGCCCTGACTCATGCTTAGTGGAATTCATGTGATGCTACCCACATCCAAAAGCCGAGATGTTTTCTGCGATATTAGTCAGCATTTGCAAATATATGGCTCCCATTTCATGTCCCTGTTAATTTCAGCATATGTTTTAATTTAGAATGAAACAAATTCTTTGTGATAATAAATTGCAGGCTATAAACTGTTATTATAACTAAAATTTTTTACAATTAAAATACCTGTTTATATTATAAATTTCCAATAATCAAGTGATTGTAGTTTATGAGATTACAGCAAAGTCTCAAGGGCTATCTGCCTAAGGCGAGAGATGCCTTTGTGGAGAAATTTCTAAGGGAAACTGGTTCATAAACATATTACACGTGGGGAAAGCCATAAAAACTTACTTATTGAAGTTAAGTAAGTTAAAAGTTACTTATTGGGTGCAAGTTGGTGATTTTGGTACATTTTTATAAAGATTGCCAAACTATAGATGCTTATTTTAGTTAACAAAAATTTGCAACACATCCAAAGAATAGCAGTCTTAAATATCTTGTTTTAATGAAAGTTTCCCGCCCCCATAAATATCATCTGTGCAAACAGTTTGCATTACTGTGTTTAATCATATTTTATCAATTGAATTTTTGGCATTTGAAAGAAAGAGACTTGCTTTAGAACACTGTGTTGTGAAATTTGTAAAAAGAAATATCATTAAGTATAAGGTATCTAACTGCTACTCCAGACCTGACAAAATCATTCTCCTGCATGATAAGGCTCATCCACATGTTATAGCGCTGTTCAAAACCTACTTGGAAGCACTCAAAAGAGAAGTTTTCCCCTCTCCCGCTGTATTTACGAGACGTTGCTCTTTCTGGTTATTACTGATTTTGATTGATCATGTGTGGTCTGTCTGAGCAGTGCTTCACATTATATGAAGATACCAAAAATTGGGTTCATTTGTATATAGCCTCGGAAGATGAAGCGTTCTTCCCATGTGGTATCCGTATGCTGCTAGAAAGATGGGAAAAAGTAGTGACTAGCAATGGACAATATTTTGAATAAAACAAACATTTTTTCACAATAAATGGCCAATTTTTGATAAAAAAACAAGTGGAGGTGAAATTTGCACTCTCAATATTTTTATTGGTTTTGCTGCATTCATGTAATTTTTTTTTCCCCTGCCCATCTGTCCTTTGATTT
>KK122572.1:369938-383512 GCA_000611955.2 Stegodyphus mimosarum | reverse complement strand
ACCTTCACGAATCTTTGCTGTGAATCTTAGTTACAGATTGAGTTTACCTATCTGATTTTAGAGAAATCCCTCACAAAACTGAAAAATTCTTCCTTTGGGAAAGAATTCCCTTCCAGTTGAGAACACCTGCATTACACTAAATATGTGTTTGATGAACAGGGGGGAGGTGGGGGAGTTCACTTTTTCAGGTGGGCTGTGATCCCAGTTATTTTTGAAAATAGCTGATTCACCATGTATTTATTCAAATTCATTCATTGGGATGGTAGATGTAAAATTGCTACCAATGAAATATTTGGATCAATTCTTATTTGTTTGTTTCTTCTACTGCAATAAAAAAACAGAATTTTTCGTCACTTTAGTGGTATGAAGTTTAATATACACCAAAGAGCCATTACATTATAGCCACCCTGTTAATAACATGTAGGACCACCTTTAGCCCTCAAAACTGCCAGCACCCAGCATGGCATTGACTCCACAAGGTGCTGATACGTAGTCTGAGATGTCTGGTACCAAGTGCTCACCAACTGGTCCTGCGAGGGGTTAACATGGCAGCACGAATTTGGTTTTCTTGGTGGGATCACAAATGTTCTGCTGAATTAATGTCAGGTGAATTTCGAGGCCAAGCCATGACTTGAACGTCACTGGAATGTTCTTCAAACCACTCCCTGATGATTCAACCCTTCTGACATGCATTATCCTGTTGGTGAACACCATGCCTCGCTGGAAATACTGTTGCCATCAATGGGTGAACCTGGTCTGCAATGATGTTCACATAGCGTACAGACATCAGGGATTGTTCTATGGGGATTATGCATCCTAATGTGCTCCATGAAAACATTGCCCATACCCATAATACCTTAGCCACTGTCCATCTATGCATCCGTTCACCAGGGTTTCATTTGGAAATTGGCATATTAGCACCTACCCATTGATGTGAAGGATCAGAAAATGTGACTCGTTGGACCATGCAACTTCCATTCTTCTAATGTCCCGTTCTGATGTTTCTTGGCCCATTGCAGAGACAGCTGGCAACGATGTGCTGTCAAAGCAGAGACATGCTTTGGCTTCTGGCTGAGTATGCTCATACGCAGCAGTGTATGCTGCACAGCATGTTGAGAAGCTCTGTCTCAGTTGTCATTGTTGTAGCTGGTAGAGATTTCAACTGTTGTAGCTCTTTGGTCATGGTGAACAGTGCCTAGCAATCTTCGCTGACCTCTGGAATCAATGTGCTGTCGACGAGACACTGCTGACCGGCGACTTGTCATTTCACCACCCATAAACCACTTTCGTTATATGCTCACAACAGCTGCACGTGAACAGCCCACTAAATGCAACGTTTCTGGTACTGATGTTCACAGTCGCCGAGCCATCACGATTTGACCTTTGTCGAAGTCTTTTAAATAAGCTGCTTTTCCCATTATGTTGCTAATCTCTCTATGTTTAGAAAAGACAATGCGTAGCTACTTTATATACTTCCAACATCAGCGACACACGCATAGTGATTTTGTTTATGGGCGAGCCCATTGTTATTGATGAGGGTGATCATAATTTAATGGCTCTTCTGTGTAAATACAGGAGAAATATTAGTAAATTTTTTATACTTTAATAATAAAAAAAAGAGGTTATGTAATTCATACATTTCTTAAATGGTTTTCTGTTTTCTTTTGTCAATAGAATAAAGTAACTGACAGTGAAGGAGTGAATATCTTTTTATAAAGTAGCTTACAAGTAAGTAGGTAGTTCCTATTATTTTATATTACAAAAGTTCAGTTTATTAGTATATTAAGTGGTCATATATGTTAGACTGGTTTTTAATTATTGGTTTAACCCCTTAACGATTGGATAATTTTCAAGAAAACGGTCATAAAAGTGCCTATTTTTTTATTGAAGAAAATTGTATAAAAAAGAATTTATGTACAATATATGCATTCATTTTTCATTTTTGGATTTTTTTTTAGCTTGAAATTAAAAAAAAAAATTTTTTTTAGGAAAAGCCAACATTCAGGATTGACTGAATGTTGGTTTTCCAGTAAGCCATCAAAATTTAAGAAATGTCTGATACATTTCAATAAGTTCATCTGCTAAAGATAAACGAAACATCGAATGGGATTTTTTCCGCCTTGTTTTTCGTAAATAAGATACAAGTTCAAAATAGTTTGGTCTAACAAATGAAAATATATTTTCTTATAATATTTCTTTCCTTTTTTTTTTTTTTTGAGCAATAGACTAATCTCCAAGATACTGGTCTACAGTATCTACCGCTCCCATATTTTTATTGTAATCTGTGAGAATTGTAGGTTTTTTGACAACTTTGTTATGACACTGTACATCTATCATGTCATTTGTGTGAACTGTAGATAGCAAGGTAACATCTTTCTTATCTTTCCACTTCATGGCAAGAACTTTACCTTGACGAAAAGCAACATTTTCACCTTTTGCAATTCTCTTTTTTACTAATTCTCGAGGCATTTCTTTTCGGTTTAGTTTTACAGTTCCATAAGTGTCTGTTTGAAATTTTAAAAGCATGTCTGCTAATTCTGGTGAGGTATAAAAATTGTCTGTTATCAGACAATATCGAGACACGAGATGGCGAATAATGAGCGGGAAGATCTTGAAAAAGAAGATAAAATTTCAACGGGATTGGAAGATACTGTATCTTATATCGCTGACAACGTACTGTCCTTTATTAATGAAAATTCTAAAGAATTGGATGAGGTTTTAGGTAACCCATCTGATAAGGTGAACAAATCTGTAGGTAATAAAATTAGAGAAATATTTAGAAAACTGCAGAATGCAATGAATAGTGTTCTTATTGAAAATGGGGAACTAAGAGGAAGATTGGCCGAAAGAGAAAATATTACAAGAGAAAAGCATAAAAATCAAGCTGCTACTTATGCAGAAAAAGTTCAACAAAGATCAAGATCACGATCTAGAACAAAAAGTTTTAGGAAACAAGAAGTAGAATTTGTGACTTTAATATATCCTAAAGAAAGGAATCAAACTTCTGAACAAGTAAAGGAAAAATTAATTAAAAACATTTCTCCAACTGATCTTAAAATAGGTGTGCAGAAAGTGCAAAAAATAAAAAATGGTGGAGTATTGATTAAGGTCACTAAATACGACGATTTGTCAATAATTGAAAATGCAATAAGAGAAAATAGTACATTGAAAGAAGAATTGGATGTAAAAAGACCTAAGAAAATACATCCACGAATTATGATTTATAATGTTGATCCTGCCTTGAATGGAGAGGAAATAAAAGATTTACTGAAATCTCAGAATGTCGTTCTAGAGAATGCGATTATAGAACCGAGATTCAATATGAAATCAAATATGGGATGTCATTGGATCGTTTCCTTAGACCCACAATCATTTAATTTGGTTATGAAAGACAAGAAAATTTATTTAAAATGGACAAGACACCAGATTAGAGAATACAAAAGAGTTACCAGATGCTTCCAATGTTATGGTTTTGGACACACTAAAAAAGCTTGTACAAAAACCTCTATTTGTAATAAATGCAGTTTAGAAGGTCACTCTCAAACTGAATGTACCTCAACAGATTATAAATGTAATAATTGTACAATAGCAAATTCGAGATTTGGACTGGGCCTTAATGCTAAACATGAAAATACATTCAAAGAATGTCCTTGTTATATTAGACAAGTTGATTTACTGACAAAAAAAATTGATTATGGCTTGTAAATCTCATATAATTAAAATTTGGTAAATCAATTTACATCATGCAATCAAGGCCACAGAACAATTGAGAGTTGAGGTTACAGAGAGTGATATTGATCTCATCTGCATACAAGAACCTTATGTTTATCAAGGAAAGATTTATGGTTTACCAATAAGTGCCAGAGCATATTATAATAAAGGTGAGAACATAAGATCTGGTATCTTTGCATTCAATGAAAATTTATCCATTTTACAAATTTATGCTTCTAAAGACATAGTTGCTGTTTTGGTAGATGGAAAAAGTCCTTTTCTCCTGATTACATGCTATTTTTCTCCGTCAGAAACTATTGATGAACATTTACATAGTTTGTCTTCTTTGTTTGATAGATTTAAAAATACTTCATTAGTAATAAATGGCGATGTCAATTGTAAACATCCATTGTGGGGCCAAGACCACATGGATTCAAGGGGAAAAAAATTAGCAGAATTTCTGCTTGAAAACAACTTTGTTGTAAACAACAATAGAAACAGTTTTCCCACATACTCTTCAGCATTGGGAAATTCATGGATTGATATTACTGCCTCCAGATTGATTAAAAACATTGAGATATGTAATTGGCAAGTTTCTGATAAAATTAGCCTTAGTGATCATAATTATATTCATTTTGAGATTAGAAATGTGATAATTGATGATACACAAAATAATCAAATTAAGTTGAAGAGATTGAATTGGATTGCTTTAAAGGAGCTTATGTTTGAAAATTTTTCTGGCATTGAAATCAATGAAGATATAGAATCTCAATTACATGAAATTAATTCAATCATATGTGACATATGTGAAAACGTTCGGTTTAATTATAACGATACAGGAAAAAAGAAAAACTATTCTCCATGGTGGAATAATGGATTGAATACTGAAAGGAAAAAGGTTCGAGCTTCTAGAAGAAGATTTCAGAATTCTTGTGACGAAGATAGATTAAATTATAAGAACATTTATTGTAAACATCTTGCAATATATAGAAAGAACATTAGAATTGCAAAGGAAAATTACTGGAATAAAATATGGGATAAATTGTCTCTGCAAAGTCCGTTTGGCACGCATTTTAAAATTGCCACAGATAAGCAGATGAATCCTGTCACTTTTACTGCTATCCGTAAAACTAATGGTACTTACACAGAAAATATAGAAGATACAATAAGAGAAATTATGAACTTCCACTTTATGGAAGATAAAGAAGAGGAGGATGAAAGTGAACATCGAGATATCCGAAGGAAAATAGAAGTTGATTTGGAGTCTTTTAATGATGTTTTGTTTACTGCCGATGAGCTTTCTGCTGCTCTGGAGGGTATGAAAATGAATAAAGCTCCCGGTCATGACAACATTCCTTTGGAAATTTATAAAGAACTTTATTATGTAAATAGGAAATTCATTTTGGATCTATTTAATATTTGTTTTCAACGTGGATATTTTCCTGAGATATGGAAGATTGGTAAATTGGTTTTGCTTTTAAAACAAGATAAACCTCCTGAGCAAGCTGCTTCTTACAGGCCGATTTGTTTATTACCCACTTTGGGTAAAGTTCTCGATAAATTGATTAACAATAGGCTTATTTATTTTCTGGGTAGCAATAATCTACTAAATGCAAATCAATATGGATTCACGCCAGGAAAAGATACTATCTTGGCAATTAATAATATTATTGACACTATAAGAACTAATAAGATAAAGAATTTACATACTACCTTGATTGCAATCGACATTAGCAATGCCTTTAATAGCTTATGGTGGCCCAGCATCAAATCAAGGCTTCTAGATTTAAAATGTCCTCAAAACCTCTTCAATATTATTAATAGTTATCTAAATAACAGGAAAATTATTTACAAAAGAAATAATATAAATATTGAGAAATATTATAATAAAGGTGCTCCTCAGGGTTCTGTTTTAGGCCCTACACTTTGGAACCTGGTGGCTGATACTGCCTTACAATTAAAATTTGAAAAGGATGTATTTTTGCAGGCTTATGCTGACGATTTTGTGTTGGTGATTTCTGGAAGTAATAGATTAATTATAGAAGAAAAAGCAAAGAATGCTCTAGATAAGCTTTACAACTGGTGTAAAGTAAATAAGCTGAATATTAGTCAAGATAAAATGGCTATGATAACAATCCCAAAAGGCTCAAAATTAATCAGATTACCTTTATTGACGTGGAATGGAAAAAGAATCCGCAGCGAAAAAACACTTAAATACTTAGGTATAATTTTGGATACAAATCTAAGTTGGTTGCCACATTTAACTAAATTGAAAGAAAAAATTTTTAAGATTATGAATAAGATGAATAGATTATTATGTACGGATTCTTTTAAAAGTAAAAGTATTTTAAAAGAATTATACAATAGAGGAATTGAACGAATAATCTTGTATGGCTCACCCGTTTGGTGGACTGGAACGGAAAGGGTGAGAAATAAATTACTACAGATTCAGAGGGTTGCAATGCTACCCATTACGAGATGCTACAGAACAGTCTCTACCACCAGCTTACAGGTCTTAGCTGGGGTTACGCCTATAGATTTAGTAGCTGAAGCTGAAACGCAGATTTATAAAGCTGTTCATATGAAGAAGAATATTGATTATTGTGACCTGAAGATTTCTAATAGAGAAATTGATCCAAAATTAGAAAAGTTTTATTTTCATCCGGCACAATTTAAAGAGGTCACCTGGAAGACACTTCTTCCAACTGGTATTGGTCTGGAATTATTCTCTGATGGCTCCGTGATTGATAAAAATGTTGGAGCAGCATTTGTTGCTTTTGCAAATAATAAATTTGTATATAAATCTAAATTAAGATTGAATAATAATTCAACTATTTTTGATGCAGAACTTATTGCCTTTGAAAACGCCATAAGATGGGCTAATGAGGAAGAAAATGAGAAATATATTACAAATTGGGAGATTTCGGTTTTCACAGATTCCCAGAGCATCCTTAGAGCTCTTAATTCAAGAAAATGTTTATCTGTAAAAGTAAATAAAGTCAGAAATTATATTCACAATATTAATTCAAAAATGAAATTACATATAAACTGGATAAAGGGACATTCAAATATTCATGGAAATGAAGCAGCAGATTCTGCTGCTAAGGAAGCATGCTATAATACAGATATTGATATCACGGTTCCTTTATCTCTTAATTATATTAAGAGTGTACTACATGACAAGATTCTCCACACATGGCAACGAAGATGGCATTATGACAAAACTGGACGAAAGGTTTATAAAATATTTCCTGTTGTCAAAAAGCAAAGATTAAGTTGCAATAGATTGCTAAATCAATTGATAACAGGACATGGCCAATTTCCAGAATATCTAAAAAGGTTTCATGGGAAAGATATTCATTGTCGATGTGGTCAGGATGCATCTGGAGCATCTAATGGACATTACATATGGGACTGTGCCTTAACGAAGGAAATTAGAGGAGAATATTTTCGAAATATATCTATAAATAATGAAAAATATCTATATAGCAATAATAAAGCTAGATTAGGACTTATGAAAATTATTACCAATTTGAATAATTATGTATATTTCGATCCTTTTGTTTAATTGCTTAGATTTTAAAGTTGAATTGCATAAATTATAATGTAATTTGTATATATACAATGTATAATTTATTGAAAATTGTAAATGCTTATTGTTCGTTAAGCTAGGCAATATTTGTATTTTATAATTGTTGTTTAGGTTAGCAGTTGTCTTTAGTTTAATTTAGTCGCTTTATGTTAAGAAATAAGTGGTTTCTATTCTGAATGAAGGTCGAGATGACCCATTGGCGGCACCGACACATCTCCAGCGGAGGATGTTTTGGGACAAGTTGTCCTTATTCTGTTGTAGTGTTTATCCAGTTATCTTTCAGTTTGTTTCTTTTAAATTGCCGGTTGTGCCAATTTTGGCGGTACGGCTTAATTTCTTAGATTAGATTAGATCAGACAATATCCTTGTTTTAGCAGACACTTGATAAGTGACATCACAACTTGAATTGATTGGGGCAGATCTTTATATTTTGCATCATAAACTGTACTTTTTCCAGTATATATAATTTGTGACCATATATACCCTGAACTTGATTCACATAACAAATGCGATTTTACTCCAAAACAGGATCTCTTTTTCGGCATATATTGTCGCCATCCTAAACGACATTTGCAGAGCATGAGGGTTTCATCAATTACAATATCACATCCAGGAATTACAGCTCTTTGAAACAATTCATTTGGGTGTTGTAACACTGGCCAGGTTTTACACAGCTTGGGATTTGGATGTGTGTTACAATCAAAAGCTTCATTATCTATAAAATGCAGAAACTTGTGTATTTCGCAAAGTCTATTACAAGGCATTATGCTTCTGAAAAAAGGTGTTGAAATTGAATGTTTTTTGCTCCAATACATTTTCATGTCTGGTTTTTTTACAATACCTTGTAAAATAACTATACTGAGAAATTTAAGAATTTCTTCCTTTGTGACAGATATCCAAGGTTTTCTATTTTGGATAGGCGGAATCCTGGAGAATTTTGGCATTGTTCGGCATATCTATTTGTTTCCGAAACGATGAGATCTACTAAATTGTCATTCACAAAATACTTAAAATATTGTAAGACACTAGAACTTGGATCAAAATTTATATTTACCTTTGGTGTTCCCCAAAATTTAAAATGTGGGGTGCATGATCTGCTGAAGTAGACACAATTTTAGTCCACGCTCGCCCAGGCAACAGTACAGATTCATCATCACTAACCGAACTTTCATAAAATTCAGTTACTTCAGAATCACTTTCAGATCCATTTATACTAAAATTGGAATCCAATTCACTATCTGACTCTGACTCCATAATGTACAGAATAAAAATATAAGTATATTTGATCACAGAACAGAAACCACGTGCATTCACAATGAGACTAACTATGTGTCTGAGCTAATGATAAAATTACAAAACAGTTATCATAAACACACATTTGATTAGTGCTGACATCTAGTTTAAAATAAATTAACTATCTCTAATTGCATAAAATATTATTCTGGTGCTGCCATTTGGTGTGTAAAATGAAAAATGAAACTTTTTCCAGGCAAAAGAAATGAATAGGTTTTAATCCTTTTAGCACATTGCTTTTGAACTCTCCAGCCCAGAAAAGTCATGGGCACGAGAAATAGAGGGCGAAACCTCACCCTATCATTTTGACGGGAGCGAGAAGGAAGGGGTTAATATAAATTACACATAGGTTGTTGATGGTAATAAACGATATGTTGTGAAATTTTTCTTTTAATCAAGAATCAATTCTTAGTCCTCATGATCGCTGCAGTGAGTGAATGTTGTGTTCACTTTCCATAGTTAAATATTGGGTATTTATGTAGTATGCAATCTGCTGCTTTTTAGCTATTTATTTCTTGTTGTGTTGTGTTCCGACTTGCATCGCTTGTCTGACTGTGACATCTGAACTAGCCTACAAAATTCCGCATGGCAAGGAGAGCAAGACTGCACCAGTTGTTGGCAAGAGTCTTGAGCACCATACTGGTGACAGTACGACTTCGCTCAGTTCTGCCCCCAATTTTGAAGGGGAGCATCCCGGGCGGACGGGTTCTCAAGGGTCTCCCACCCCTCTTCTTCTGCCACCATCCTCTCAAGAGAACTTTCAGCTTGCCACATATTTAGAGGATCCTCATGCCTGACAGATATGATGCAACTGTGCCTTCTGTGAGATTCAAACCTGAGCCCTTCAGTATCATACTGGGTTTCACTAACTACTATGCTGTGTAGGTGGATTTATTTCTTAGATGATGCTATTAAAATGCTATTTTTTATATGAAAATAAAGAATTAAGAATATATAAATGAAAATGTTTCTGTTAATTAATTTAATAACCTGTTAAGTTTTTAATTCCATCAAATTTAATGTTAAAAAAAGTAAGAGTAGCTTCACTTTGTGCATATTGTTTGCCAAAGAAATAATTTATTTATGATAAAATATTTATTTTTATATCTTAATTTTATATTTAATATTTTAGGATCGCAAACTATTCTCAGTGACAGAAAGCCACGATGAATGGAAAGAGTTTCAGAAGCTCTGTTTTACACCTACAAATCTGTTTTAGTGTCTTTTAGTTCCTACTTCTATGGCTCAGCTAATATACTACTGCTAGATACTCTAATATGTCACTGTTGCTGTCCTTACAGCTTGTTACAGTCTTCCAATGTGTTTACTCTCTGACTATAGAAAATGTGGCAAATTGATCTAGTGACAATACTTATGCATTGCTTCCATTTTATGTAGAATGTGTATTTATTATGTCATTCTATGGAGTGTTATTTTCGAAATGGGAAACGTAAAATATCAGTGATGCCCTACCTGGAATTCGATTTCCAGACCTGTCAATTGCTATACCAGTGCTAAACCTGCATTGAGAACACTGACTGTAGTAGAAAGTGTATGTGTCTGTTGTAGAATATATTTCTACTGTTACTTTTGTTGTCTAACTGTTACTTTTGTTGCTGATGTGACTGCCATTTCTATGATGAGCATAAATCGCATGAAATGCTGACTGAAAGGAAACGGTTGGTTGATTTTCGTTTCTGGAGTAAAAACAGTCTCTAAATATTAGTATGCAAACCCAAATCAAGCTACATGATGAGCTAACTTTAACAACATTATGGAGAAAAGTTCGTATTTTATTTTTAATGGAACAAAATTCATACCGTGCAACAAGTGACAAAAATTTAAAATGATGAAGCTAATTTGCCAAATATCTCAGTTCGTGTAGTAGGACAAATATTGAATGATTTAGAGTTTATATATAAAAATGAAATGCCAGTCAGTTTTGATTAAATGTGATGATACTGAATGCTGCAGGCTCAGGTATCTTAAGAAATATAAAAAAATAGTGTACACATGGTAGGGCAATTTACTAGACCGGTAAAACTAGGTAAATTTTGGACATTACAAAACAAAACTTTTGTAGGATAATCTATTATATTAATATAACAATAAAATGTGATGAATCTTTTTCAGTGGCCTTTTAAGAGGTTTAGTTATTCTCTTGGAAAAGGTTCACTGCATTTTTCATGCTGGTAATGAGGACGGATTTATTCCTGAAGCATACGATATATTCGAAGCTATAAAAAAGGAAAGATTATCATGGGGAAGTGAATGTAGAATACTAGCAAAATTGGTTTGTAAAGAAAAAAAAAAAAAAAGTTATGCTTAATTTGGAACTTAACAGTATAACAATATGGAAGTGTCCCATCACAAGTCAAGTGATTAAGGTAATTTAATACTGGTAGTTGTACTTGGTTTGAATCTAAGCGAGCAGGCTGGCTTCGTGCTTTTCCTCATAATGTTAATGTGGGCCAATTTGCTCCATGAATACATCTCGTCCTTAGTCAGATAGCCCTCATGTTCTTTGCCATAATCAAATCACCTAACTCTGACATAAAAAGTATGGAAGTTATGATAATTTTACTATGGAACAAGAGTTTCTGCCCAAGAAGATATATTTGTTCCTGGGAGACTTTATAAGAATAGAGAACTGCTATTATATGATACAAGAACTTTATGAATTGCACAAGGAACAGCTAGAAGCAACTAAGGAACTTATTAGAACTTATTAGAAAAAATTAGTAATATTGAGTATTTCCAGTATAGAAATTAGAAAGCGTTGTCACCACTGAGAGGAAACACAGAGTCTGACAAGAAAATGGTTTTCTACTGTTTATTTAGTTGATTATTTGGTTGACTATTAGCCTATTTAGTTGATTAGTTTAAGAGAAAAAAAATTGAAACTGTTAAAAGCAGATAGTGCCAGACAGATTGAAGAGTCTTAAAATATCAAACATTTTCTAGTGCAAAGAAGCAGGGGAAAAAAGTTAGTATAAGGACTAGCTGTTGATTTTGAGAAAGATGACTTCTGTTCCAAATTAAATAATGCTCCATCCCCAACCTATCTTCTATTTAATTTAATTTCTTTGCCTCATTTCTGGTAAAATAAAATAATTTTCATTTGTAGTATTTCATGTACTTGCATTTATAATTTTTTATATATGATTTTGTACATTAAATATTATAAAAGTTTAAGTAAACATTCCTTTTGGATCTAGAATAAATAACAGTTTAAGTTATTTCTTTGGGAGAAAATTAGTTCTGAAAAAATCTCAGTACAGACTGCCTCTTTGTATGAAAATGAGGTTCCACTGCATGTGAATGCATTAATTTTTTTTTTCATTTTTGCTTTACTATAGTAAATTGTGTTAATTTCTGGAATGACAGATCTGAGGTACCAACCAGTGTTTGCAGCATGAAAGAAATCTAAATGTTGGCAACAGAGTTTTGGGTACTTTTTTTAGTTTTGCAGTACAATCAAAGGTTTCTAGCCAAGTGCCTGCATATGCTGAAGATCATGCTTGTGAAAGTTTTAAGTGTCTATATAACTGTCAGCATGAAACAGTTCCACACCAGACCATGACACATAATTTGCCAAGAAAAGGGTTGTTTCATGGTGAGCTAGCATACAACAGCATATATTTCTGCCTATTTGAGAAAATTCGTCACTAGGATCCCAAAGGCCTCACATTGCAGCAAGAGCTTAGTAAAAAATAAGCATGCATTTTGAGTTGCAACTTTCCTATTCTTTGATCAATCACAACAAAATTTAGGGATTGCAGCCACATCCATAATTTATTAGCCATAACTTAACGTAATACCTTCCAGAATGCTGAAGAACTGTATAGTAACTAATGAATACTTATAACATAAAAAAAGATTAGAGTTTTGTGCCTAGAGTTATTAGTAAATTTTTAGCTTTGCTGTACAGCTTTAGGTTTCCACCTAGGTTTCCATGCTCAAGGTCATATCTTGATGGTTACAATAAAATAAAAACATGCACACCACAAATTGCAGATTAGCTGCAACACTAGTACCATGGATTAGGCAGTGATGCTACCACAACTATAACTGCTCAAGTGAAGAGTCATAAAAAATGTGCCTAATATAGATTATCTGACGTAAATTGATTAAATAATCAACATTTTTAATTTTCTTAATTATCTCTTTTAATTACCATTTGTTGGTGTTTTGCATTCATTTTGTTTATTTGTATTAAAGTTGTAAATATTTAAAACGTATAAATTTATTTTAAAATTTGTCTTTTTATCAGAATTATTTTCTAGACATCAAAGAACATCATGGACTTAGATCTCAACATTCTGGACTTAGATTATCCTACTTTTTATAAAATTAGAAGCATTTTGGATGTTAAAAGCACTAGGGAGGATTTCTTGGCAGCATTTCCTCCTGGTTATTTTAGGTATGCATTTTTAGAAAACACTTCTCTATGTTCTTGTAATAAATGATAGTAAATATATTTCATGCTACTGTTCTTTATATTTTAATATATTAATACAGTTATATACTACATTTATACAAGCAGCTTATTGTGTCTCAAGTTTAAATTTATTTTATTTTAAGGATTTTAATTTTAAATGAAAATAATTGATTTATCCATTTGTGATGCTATTTCTAATGGTTGGAATTTCTGGGTGAGGCTGATAGGGAGCAGAGAGTTGAATTACTTGGAAATAGGGGTTAAATTGCTTGGTAAGTAGATTTTCTTAGCAGACTGTGAATAGGAGTTAACAATGAAAAAAGAGCAGTTTAAGGTTATCTTGTTGATCGGCTTTTGCTTATGGGATGAGGAGATCTGTGTTTGCAAAATAAATTTAATTTTCAAAGTGAGATAATCTGCAAAGGGCTTTGTTAGTGACTGGATGATGAAGCAAGTTTTTTGTTAAGCTACCATCAAAAAAGTAGGTTTGACTTTACCTAACCTCCTTGTTTTCAGGAGTTAACATATGATTTTTTT